>PITA01003872.1:8103-132050 GCA_004023965.1 Spilogale gracilis
TTCACACCTTGATACAAGGACAGATGGGAAGTATTGTCTTTGGCTGGGCAGCCATATGCTAAATGAGAACTTGGGAGCTCTAATACGGATGACAAGTGGGCTCTGGAGACAAAGAGTCTCTGTTATACCCACTTCATCCAAAATTTCATCATTTAGAATTAACATTTTTGTCTTTTGAAATTATGGTATCTGTAGGCTTTAGATTTTGCCATCCGGTTGCTTTTTCCAGGACAAATAAAAATAACAGGATAGAGAAACACCATTTATTGGTTGAAATCAACTGATGTCTTTATTTTTAATTTTTAATTAGCATATAATGTATTATTTGTTTCAGGGTATAGGTCTCTGATTCATCAGTCTTACACAATTCACAGTGCTTGGCATAATATATACCCTCCCCAGTGTCCATCACCTAGTCACCCCTCTCTCATCCCCCTCTACTCCAGCAACCCTTAGTTTATTTCTTGAGATTAAGAGTCTTATGGTTTGTCTCCCTCTCTGGTTTCATCTTGTTTCATTTTTTCCTCTCTTACCACATGATTGTTTGCCTTGTTTCTCAAATTCCATGTATCAGTGATATCATATAACAATTGTATGTCTTTGATCAACTATTTATCTTAACATAATACCCTCTAGTTCCATCCACGTGATTGCAAATGGCAAAAATTTCATTTTTTGATGCATAATATTCCATTGTGTATATATACCACATATTCTTTATCAGCTCATCTGTTGATGGACATCTAGTCTCTTTCCATAATTTGACTATTGTGGACATTGCTGCTATAAACATTGGTGTGCACATGCCCCTTTGGATAACTACATTTGTATTTTTGGGGTAAATAATCAGTAGTGCAATAGCAGGGTCATGTCATAGGGTAGCTCTATTTTCAACTTTTGAGGAACCTCCATACTGTTTTCCAGATGGCTGTACCACCTTGCATTCTCATCAAAAGTGTAGGAGGGTTCCCCTTTCTCCACATCTTCACCAACATCTGTTGTTTTCTGACTTGTTAATTTTATCTATTCTGACTGGTGGGAGGTGGTATCTCATTATGGTTTTGATTTGTATTTCCCTGATGCTGAGTGATGTTGAGCATTTTTTCATATGTCTGTTGGCCATTTGGTTGTCTACTTTGCAGAAATGTCTGTTTATGTCTTCTACCCATTTCTTGATTGGATTATTTGTTCTTTGGGTGTTCAGTTTGATAAGTTCTTTATAGATTTTGGATACTAGCCCTTTATCTGATATGTCATTTGCAAATATCTTCTCCCACTCTGTTGGTTGTCTTTTGGTTTTGTTGACTGTTTCCTTTGCTGTGCAAAAGCTTTTTATCTTGATGAAGTCTCAGTAGTTCATTTTTGTGCTTGCTTCCCTTACCTTTGGTGATGTTTCTAGGAAGAAGTTGCTGTGGCTGAGGTTGAAGAGGTTGCTGTCTGTGTTCTCCTCAAGGATTTTCATGGATTCCTGTCTCACATTGAAGTCCTTCATCCATTTTAAGTCTATTTTTGTGTGTGGTATAAGGAAGTGGTCCAGTTTCATTCTTCTGCATGTGGCTGTCCAATTTTCCCAGCACCATTTGTTGAAGAGACTGTCTTTTTTCCATTGGACATTCTTTAGGTTTGTTAAAGATTAGTTGACCAGACCTGAGGATCCATTTCTGGGCTCTCTATTCTGTTCCTTTGATCTATGTGTCTGTTTTTGTGACAGTACCATACTGTCTTGATGATTACAGCTTTGCAATAGAACTTGAAGTCTGGAATTGTGATGCTACCAGCTTTGCTTTTCTCTTTCAATATTATTCTGGCTATTTAGGGTCTTTTCTGGTTCCATACAAATTTTAGGATTATTTGCTCTATTTCTGTGAAAAAAGTTGATGGTATTTTAATAAGGATTACATTAAATGTGTTGATTGTTCTAGGTAGCATAGACATTCTCACAGTATTTGTTCTTCCAATCTATGAGCATGGAACATTTTTCCATTTCTTTGTGTCTTCTTCAATTTCTTTCATAAGTATTTTATAGTTTTCTGAGATTCTTTGCCTCTTTGGTTATATTTATTTCTAGGTATCTTATGGTTTGGGGTGTAATTGTAAATGGGATCAACTCCTTATCATAAAAGCCATCTATAAAAAACCCACAGCCAATATCATTCTCATGGGAGAAAAACTGAAACCCTAAGATCAGGAACATGCAGGGCTGTCTACTCTCACCACTGCTATTCAACATAGTACTGGAAGTCGTAGCCTCAGCAATCAGACAACAAAAAGAAATAAAAAGTATCTGAACTGGCCAAGAAGTCAAACTCTCACTCTTTGCAGATGATATCCTACTTTATGTGGAAAACCCAAAAGATTCTACCTTCAACCTGCTAGAACTCATACAGGAATTCAGTAAAGTGGCAAGATATAAAATTAATGCACAGAAATCTGTTGCATTTCTACACACCAACAACAAGACAGAAGAAAGAGAAACGACTGAGAAATGACCGATATTTTAAGTGGTGTGTTTGAGGTGAAGAGGCCAGGTTTGGGGGCAGAGCAGGCATGGAATAACAAAAGAAGGGTGTTATAAATCAAGTGAGTGGCCTTGATTAAATGGACGGGAAAAGCTACCAGAGTTAGCCTTTTATTTGTCTCAATATTTCACCAGGACTAGCTTTCTTATGTCCTTTCTCCCCTAGAGAAGATTCTCTTCATTTCTTCTATTACAGGATGGCACTACCAAGACCCTGTATCAAGAGAATAGAATTGTGAATCTGCTGAACACAAATTTATTTCTTGTTTGCATTATGATAGTATTTTGAGTTCAATTCAGCACACACTTGCTTAGCAGCTAGTCTAAACTGAGCATTGTGCTACATCTTGGAGAAACAGCAACAGTGTAGACATGGACCCTGTCCTAGGAACTCCCATTCTAATGGGGCAGAAATAGGCCACATGCTCTAAATGTAATGTACCATGCCTGTGGAGGAGAGGATTTCTGGCTTTATCAGGAAATGCCTACCACAACTCCACAAAGGAGATGACACCTGAGTTGGAATTGAAAGGATGGTATAATACCAATCTTTTAACTTATGCCTTCTTGTTTCTGCTTTTAAGAATGATAAACCTACCCTCAGTTTGTTGTCTATTCTTAATAGTCTCTAACCATTTGTCTCCCTTTCTTTTTTTTTTTTTCCTTCCTTCTGGAGGGGAGGTGGGTGAGGGATGGGCTAAATGGGTGATGGACATTAAGAAGGGCACTTGTTGGAACGAGCACTGAGTGTTATATGTAAGTGATGGTACCACTAATTCTACTCCTGAAACCAATTTTACACTGTCTGTTAACCAACTGGAATTTAGATAAAAATTCGAAACAAACAATGATAAACGTAGCAGCAAAGCAATATTTTTAACTTTGCTATTCCAAAGTCATTTGATTTTAAAACAATTATTATTTAATGTTCATTTTCATTATTAAAGTGAATATCCAAAATGGAACAAATAAGCTCATTTTCCCCTCAGTAAATTGAAATAATAATTTCTTTCTTGCCAAATTGTTGTGAATTTTCATGTGATGCTGTATGTCCAGGGTCTGGCATGGATCCTGGAGTCAACATAGATACTTAAGAAATGGCATCTATTTTAATAATAGTTGCATGGGGTTGGAAAACAAATATTCAGGAACTTTGTTTTCTTTCTTTTTCTTTCTTTTTTTTTCCATTTTCTCCAGAACAGTTTTATTGGATATATGTATATATTATATTCCTATTTCTTTTTTAAGTGTGGTATTTTGTTTGTTTATTTATTTATTATTTATTTACTCACTTACTTATGTTAGTCACCATACAGCACATCATTAAGGTTTTTTTTTTTTTAAGATTTTGTTTATTTTTTTGACACAGAGAGACACCACAAGAGACAAACAGAAGAAGGGGGAGTGGGGAAAGGAGAAGCAGGCTTCTTTCTGAGCAGGGAACCTGATGTGGGGCTCCATCCCAGGACCCTGGCATCATGATCTGAGCTGAGGACAGATGCTTAATGACTGAGCCACCCAGGTGCCCCTACGTCATTAGTTTTTGATGTTGTGTTCCCTTTATTAACTTTCAAAACCTCTATTAATTGTAGGAAACAAGGTACATCTTTTACTGTAAATCAGAAACTTATTATATTTCTAGGAATTTAACAATTTTAACCTACCCCATTTTTCAGAGAATTTTCTTGTTTGTAGGTTTAGAATATTCTCTGAGATTCTGAAGTTTATATGCACAGCCCTTTTTTTTCCCTCTAAAGCTCAGTTAATTGCACTCGATAGGCTGCATGACTCCAATTACAGTAGCACAGGAGAAGTGCAATTTGAGATGGGTGACTTTTAGAACAGAGATACTGAAAATGCTAGGGTTCACAAAATACAACATTCTTAAGGTCATTATCTTGTAAGATGTTTAACTATTCAATTTTGAGTTTGAATTGGGTTGAAAAACAAGCCCACTCCCTTATTATCAACCCTGCTTATTTTATAGATGCTGTGTTAATCTGCTATGGGAAGGGACAGACCACTTGTATTTGTTTGGGGGAACTTCTAGGGTGATTATAAGAAAACAATGAGGGATTATTTACTTTTGGCAATATTATAAAAGTAACTAGTTTTAGCAATTTAAGCTTGAAAGAATTAAAAAGCATAAAGAAGAATAAAAATATTTTAAATCTTATTTATTCAATCTTTCAAAACTGCTCTTTTATTAGTGCTAGTTTTATTTCAGCATATAAGTTATTTAGAGCTGGTATCTTGGAAATAATTTTTATATTTAATGCTTTTATTGTTATAGATGAGATTTATAGATATAAATTTATAAATAAAAAATATTTATATTTATTAATAGGATTTTCTAAAAGGTCTGGGATATTTGGTATGGGAGTAAAGTGATACATACAAAGATTCTGGGAAGAATATCATAATTAAAATAGAAAAGTTTTTCACTACGGGTACTCTTTTGAATCAAAAGAAAAGTGGCCAAATTATTGAAATAATTTGATGAAGACAACTTACCAAGGCCCTTGTAAGCTAGGAGTGCATGTTTATATGTTTTCTGCATTACTGTACATGATATGTGCATGCTGACATCAGTTTATACTAGAATCTTCACCATGTACTCAGCATCTCTAGAGTTTTGGTTTTGCCAGTATTTCCTGTGTGACTATGGTTCTATCTTTTCACTTTCCAGAACTGATGACGACGAAACCTATTGCCGAGCAGCCAAGGAGTATGCTAGAGCTTGTTCCCATGCTGGCTACCCTATTCAAGACTGGAGAGATGACTTTCCAGCATGTAGTATGTTTTCTTATTTCCTAAACCCCATGTATTTTTGTTAATTTCAGGATTATCCTAGTACTTGAAACTAATGATTTGCAAGGATTTGTCATTGATACAATAACATTGGTAAACTTGAATAGTTTTCGAAACACTACTTTTTTTTGAAAGAGAGGTGAGTAGATTGGATTCACAGCTCCCTTGTTTGCCCATTTTAGCTGATAAATGTGATGATAGCTTTGTCCATCGGGATTGCATCAGTTGTTGCCCACCAACCTGCACATTTGAGAAACAGTGTCTTGGGAGCAATCTCCATTGTCTTGATGGATGTTACTGCGCAGATGGTAAGCACTTCATGAAAGAAATGATGTTTGTACTCAGGGAAACTAGTATCCAGTGATCTAAGAATTGTATCATAATGTTGCAGTCTCGGGACATTAGGGCTGTTGCAATTTTCTACCCTTGTAGGATTTGGCCCTCAAAGTGACTAGGAAGGATGGCTGCTTTTCTACTTTGTACATTTCCCAGGAAATTTGGAATCCAAAGTCCTGAAGTTAACCTTGGCAAATCTTTTGTTCTTTTGGATATTTGAGGACATTTAATACTTTGTATATTTTCATATTTTGAAGATAAAAGCAAGTCTAAGAAAAATCTCACATTTTGGCAGTATAAGATTTAAGTCCTGATGCAGTTTTAATATTTGAAATTAGAAGTAACATAGCAAGCGATAACAGGTGAAATTTAAAATTAGGAATGAAAACAACAAGTAAAAAAAATTATGAATGACTGCCATACTGATAGACCTTAACAAAGAGCACTGAGGATTTACTCAAACCCTTTTATTTTTATAGGTTAAAAAAAATAGAATCCCAGAGATGTTAAGTGTTTTTTTCTTCACTTAATTTGAGCAAGGACTACTTGGAATTAGATCTGTTGACCGCAGTCCTTTGGTCTGTCAGTTCTACTCAAAGCATAATCTTTAGACCAAGGCCAGGCCTGAACTGTTTGTTACCAATGATACAATAAGGAGTTTGAACCAGTATAAAAATTCATGTGCCAAAATATAAGCCAAGGCTTCCTTCACTTACGAATTCTTACTCTGAAAAAAGGTCAGCTGAATGAAATGTGTGCCCGGTAACATGACTTACACTCTGGCTCCACAATCTTTCCTCATTAGAGTGGTAGAAGGCTGAACCTCTGCACCGGTCCTTTGAGTACCACTCCCTGGCTCTTTATTATCTGTGTGATGATAGCAGAAGTCTGTCATTCTGAGATGAACAGAAGTTAAATCAAGAACATATGTTCACTCTCCTTCCCTCCTATTTCCCTCAAAAGCAAGGAAATACTGTCTAGTTGCCTTTATTCTATGTAGTAAAACTTGAGTTTTTGATGGCAAGTCATGGGATAAAATATGAAAATCACTGAGATAGACCCTTATGAGGTAGCTGATTGAGTTAGAACCAGACTGTTAGTAACCTCTTTAAAAATTAAAAAAAATTATATTTTCAGCACCTGTTGTAAACAGGTGTTCAATAAAAGTTAATTGAATTATTATATTCAAAGAACACATTTTTTGTTATTTCTTTTGAGAATTTGATATATATTTTTCTTAAATAGGCCTCATAATGGAAAATGGGACTTGCATCTCCTTGGAAAACTGCCCGTGTAGTTTTCATGGATTAGCCTATTCAGTTGGTTCAAAAATTGAACAAGAATGTACTGAATGGTATGTGATTAATGTGCAGCCAATAATCTCTGTACACCTTGCTAGTTGATATCTTTATCATGATATATGTTTAAAGGAGCATACTTGTTACTGATTTTCTTCCAAAAATTTCACGACCTGGTTTGCATCTTATTTAAAGTCTATATGGGAGTGGGGCAGGGGGCCATACATATTTTCATATTTTAAAGATGAAAGCAAGTTCAAAAAAAAGTTAGAAAAAATATAGAAAATCTATCATTTCTTTTATAATTTAATTCTTCTCACTTCCATTGGTAATAATTCCATCAAATCATATACCCATGCAGTGTGTCTGTCTGTTGCATTTTATTTTTATTTATAACAGGCATTTTGCATGTACTTTTACTATTAGAACTTGATGGTGCTCCTGGCCTTCGCTATTGGGTACTTGAAAAAGTAACTCTCCATATTGCCAATCCTTGGCCATGATTACAGACATTTAGAATTTCTTATTACATTAGGTAAGTAAGACTATTCTAGGAAAGCACTGAATCCTTCCAGGGAAGTGTTACAAAGAAACAGGTATAAATGTCATCAGGTCCTTTTGCCTTTGTTGTCAGTGTAATGTAAGTGACATGGAGGTAGATAACCAACTATGTTCTTAGATATTCATTTAAGTTCCTGCCTATCAGAGACTCTGCTTCCATCCTTCTCTCCTCAAACTCTTTTTTCTGACAGAAGGCAGAATTTATCTTACAGAAGAGGACATCTTTTCTCTCTTTAATGTCTGATGATCCTCAAAAGAGATTTTCTTAATTTGTAATAGATGAGATAATGTATTAACTGTTTGTGAATGTTTCTCTAATAATATAGGTAAATATTTTTCATGTGTGATTTTTTTTTAGTTTAAGCAATGAAAGAAGGACATAAAACAGAAGTTCTCTGTTTGCATAGGACTTCTGTTCCTGACCATTCTGGATTCCCTTTGTATCATCTTTACTCATTTAAGTATGACACAAAATAAATAATAATTAGGTACTGGTCAGTATAAATTTAACAGTTAGCTGAAGTTCTGTCAATGTATTTTTAAACTCAGATTATTCTGAACCTATAAACCATGTTTATTGGTATGTTTTGGTACATTGATGCAAACATTAATCAGTGATTAATATTCGTATAATTTCATTTAGTGTATGTGTTGGTGGAGTTTGGAACTGCACTGAACATGACTGCCCAGGTAAACCTTTTAAAATGTTTTTAAAGAAAAAGTCTCATTTTCTTTAAATTGAAGGAAGATGGCAATGATTTTTATGAGTTAATCTCCTATATAAAAAGAGATGTAATGATCAATAAATCCATATATTCAGCACATAAATGGAAAATTGAATAAAGGACAGCTTTGAGTGAGAAACTGGTAAAAATTTATTGAAGTAGTATATTACAAAACCTAAAAATTATGTGGAAGAGCTGTCATTTAATAAATTTGAAGTTAAATTTAATGACATAATCTAGTAATTTCATTAAACTAGTACATTTTAGACACCTTAATTATTCTTTTTTAATGCATGGTTGTTTGCCCTAAGTCAGCTGTCTGCTTTTTAACAATAGACATAATTTCTTTCTCCGCCTTCTCCTTCTCTCTCTCCTTCTTTTTGCTTTTCTTATTTTTATGATTATGATTATTATTTTTTTTTTTGGTAGTTCAGTGCTCCGTTGTGGGTGACTCTCATTTTACAACGTTTGATGGTCGACATTATTCTTTTATTGGAATGTGCCAGTATATCCTTGTGAAAGGAACTGGGAAAGATAAATTCACAATTACTTTACAGAAAGCTCACTGTGAACAGGTAGGAACATCCCAAATGGCCAGAGGAATGTCCTTCATTTTGTTTTGTTTTTGACTCAAGCTTCATTCTAGGTTAAGAGTGACAATAGGAATGGGTAAAGTCATTTTCTTCAAAAATGTTTGTTAAGATGCATCATTATTCTCAATTTGACAAAGAAAAAATGTTGATAATCTGTTTTACTATTGATTATGTGATATATCTTGATAGATATTAAAGTATGAAAATGTATGTGTTTTACATTAAATATTATGCATTTGTATTTTATCTCTTAAAAATGGTATTTGTATGTACAGTTTTTGGCACATTTCATACATGGTTGCACAATAGACCTAAGTTTTTGGTTATTTCAGAAACTACTATTTAAAGAGGTGATTCTTGACAGGAACGAATAGGTTTCAGATATTCTAAATAGATATGATAAATTTCTTAGTATGCCAAAATATTTGTTTTACAGCTTATCTTCAAATAAACACATCAGCTATTTGTAAAGACACAGAGGTATTCTTCTCTTAAGTCAGGTAGTCAAAATTTTGTAGGAATCTTTAATTTCCTACTTTTATTCCAGTGTGAAAAGGTTACTTCCAATAAAAATTCAGAGCTTTTTTATTTGCCTTTTTTACAGTTTGATTTCTTCCTTTGAAATACATCAGAGTCTGAATAAGCTTTCTATATAGAATCTTAATTCCCTTTGTTCTTTTCCTTATTGAATTTTTTTTATGCCTAATACTTAAAGGACTTTGGAGAGGTACTTGAACAATGTGCTATGGAAAACATAATTATTGGCACTTTGTTGAGAACATTTTTATTTAATGTTCTATTGAAAATATAGGTATGTATGCGGTATACTTAATGTACTTTATAAATACACATTTCATTAGGAATGGAGTTATACAAGATGGATTGTGTGGTAATTACTTTATTATGTTACTTGTACTCAAGCCTTTTACATGCCAGAAATTGTTAGATCCATGCACTCCCTTTCTCCTTTTTTCTCCCCTGTCTCTCCTTTGCTTTTCCTCATTCTCCTCTCCTATTATCATTGTCTCTTTCTATGTCTCTATTTCCCTCTCATTCCTTTAACTGATTATTTGATTTTTATGTAGAACCTGGGCTTGGTCTGCCTTCAGTCTATAACTCTGATTCTGGAGGATGATTTTAACAAACAAGTGACCCTTAGTAGAGGAGGACAGATCCTTACCAGTCCTAACCAAGGCTTCAATCTGAATGGTAAGAAGTAATGATGTACTTTCCCTATGTTAACAACAACAATAAAACAATCTAAATGAAGTTTACTCCCATTGGCTGACTAACCTAACATTTGAGAGCCTATATTTTGCTGGGTCCTCAGCCAGACACCTCAGAGATGACCATGTTTGTGGGAACTAGTGTTCACCTCAGGTGGCCTGGAGTTTGCAAGAGAAGAGAGGCAAGCAAACACTTACATAAAATATGATAAACTCAAAGATATGCACAGGGACCTTGGGGGTCTAAGTGAGTGCACCTCACCCAGCCTTGGGCAGGAGTGCGCAGGTGTAGTCAGGGAAGTTTTCTGAAGGAGGTGATATCTTGTTCCACATTCAGAGCTGAGGACTGTCAGGATGAAGGATGTGGGGAAAGGGTTCCACGCAAAGCAAGGAGGTGTAGAACTCTGTGGTATGTTTAGGGAAACCATAACTAGTTTGAGACCGCTGCAGCCTGAAGAGGGTCATAGAGATTGTCTAGCCATGAGAAGAGAGACATATGTGGGAATGAAGACTGGGAAAAGCCTTATATTCAGGGCATTGTTATGGTTTTCTTGTTTCTGCCTGTATTCCAGCATAGTTACTGCCAGGACTCTCACTCCCAGAGATGTTCCAGTTTGTATTATGAATTACATGGTGATGCTATTCATTGTCATGCTAAGGAAGTTGAACTTGATATGAAATTGAATATGAGATTATCATTATTTGACAATTTTTATGTACAAAGATAGCAATCTCATATAGTTCAACCAAATAAATAATAAGTGTTAGTGAAAAGACTGATACAGAGTTGTTGTTGTTTTTTTTAGCGTACTATGGCACCTGTGTGGAAATGGCTTTAAGAGCTGCTAGCAGGAAACTTGGAGAGTAGTTAGGATGATACTGAAGTACAGCAGGGAAGGAGGAGGAACTGATGTAAGGCAGTGATAGTAGAGGTAAAAAGAAGACAGACTGAAAAATTACTTAGGAAAAAAAGTGGTCTGAACCTGGTGACCAGTGGGGAAGGGCAACATGGGGACCAAAGTGATCAAAGAATGATTCTCTGATTTCTGGGTGTGGTGACCAGACTGATGGCAGAAACTGTGGTAAGGATACAGGAGTGACTCCTGTGCTGGCAAAAGTCATCAGTTCAGATCTGAGCACAAGTTTCTTGTCTCTAAAGGTGTCTTGTGAAATGGTACATCTCGACTCCTGTGCTCCCTTTTTTGCTGACAGTCTCAAGGGAATGGGGAGTTTTTGAGGAAAGTGCCACATCCTTATTGAATCATGACCAGTTTGTGGAAAAGTTCACACACACACACACACACACACACACACACACACACACACACCACCATGAGTTAAAAAAAAGAGCGAGAGAGAGAGGACAGATTTCAAATGCTAAGTACTGTCCACACCTGTCAAGAGATGCTTGCCAACCGAAATTACCTGTGGACATGATAACCTACTAAAAAGATCTGTTGAAGATCCAGAAAGGAGAGCTAGAAGAGAAATGGGAGAAAAGAAAGCACAAAAAATTGGCCCTAGAACACAGGGGCAGGAACTGGGAACCTGCCTGCTCCGTGCCCTGCCCTCTCTCTCTCTTTTAAAAAATGTTTCAAGTTTTAATTTAAATTCTAGGTCCTGGTCTCTTGAAAGAAGACTTCTCGTGCTGCATGCTAGCATTTCAGAACACTACCTATGAATCTCAAAGTTGATTTATATATGTTCTTTCCCCCACAGGAATTGTTGAAATTCAAACTCTGTCATCCTTATTTATTCTTCTAAAAACCACATTTGGTTTAAAGATTCTGTTTGCTATAGATGGAGAAAGAATTTATATTCAGCTCACTAGTGCATGGAAAAGAAGAACACTAGGTCTGTGTGGCACTTTTAATGGGAACATAAGGGATGATTTCCTGTAAGTATAATTTCTGGACATGATTTAATAACTAGTATTTAGAGGATACAAGTTCTTTCATTGAAAACGTTTACTTAACTAATAATAGCTAGTCATCACTGTTCTAAGAGCTTTACATGATCATCTACTTAAACTTTATAGCAATCCCCTGACTAGTAGCTCTGTTTTGTGGATCAAGAAACACACAGAGGCCCGAAAAGTGGCGAGTAAATAGCTCAAAGTCATTTAGCCCAAATATAGTGGAGCTGGTTTTGACTTTGGGTGGTGTGCCTCAGAGTCTGTGGACTAGCGCACAGAATAACAACCCCTGATTGTCTCCCCTGCTACCTATCAAGCTTAACAGTATTTTATTTTTGAACATGCACTGCTTTTTTTTTTATTATTATTGTTGTATTTTTTCAACATTGTTTGTGCCCCACACCCAGTGCTCCATGCAATACATGCCCTCAGTACCCACCACCAGGCTCTCCCATCCCCCCACTCCCTCCCCCCAAGACCCTCAGTTTGTTTCTGAGTCCAAAGTCTCTCATGTTTCATTTCCCTCCCTGAATTACCCTACTTCCCATTTCCTTTCCTTCTCCTGCTGTCCTCTATATTACGCTTATGCACCATGTGATACTTGACTTTCTCAACTTGGCTTATTTCACTCAGCATAATCTCTTCCAATCCAGTCCATATTGCTACAAAAGTTGGATATTCATCCTTTCTGATGGAGGCGTAATATTCCATTATATATATGTACCACATCTTCTTTATCCATTCATCTGTTGAAGGGCACCTTGGCTCTTTCCACAGTTTGACGATTGTGGCCATTCCTGCAATGAACATTGGGGTACATATGGCCCTTCTTTTCACTATATCTGTATCTTCAGGGTAAACACCCAGTAGTGCAATTGCAGGGTCATGGGGTAGCTCTATTTTTAATTTTTAAAGGAATCTCCACGCTGTTTTCCAAAGCAGCTGCACCAACTTACATTCCCACCAACAGTGTAAGAGGGTTCCCCTTTCTCCGCAGCCTCTCCAACACTTGTTGTTTCCTGACTTGTCAATTTTGACCATTTTGATTGGTGTAAGGTGGTATCTCAGTGTGGTTTTGATTTGAATTTCCCTGATAGCTAGTGATGATGAACATTTTTTCATGTGTCTGTTAGCCATTTGTATGTCTTCTATGGAGAAGTGCCTCTTCATGTCTCCTGCCCATTTTTTGATGTGTTCATCTTCTTTTTGAATGTTGAGTTTGAGTAGTTCTTTATAGACCTTGGATTGTTATCAGCCCTTTATCTGTAGTGTCATTTGCAAATATCCTCTCCCATTCTGTGGACTGCCTCTTTATTTCTGCTGTGCAGAAGCTTTTTATTTTGATGAAGTCCCAAAAGTTTATTTTTACTTTTGTCTCCTTTGCCTTTGGAGACGTGTCTTGAAAGATGTTGCTGTGGCTGATGTCAAAGAGGCTACTGCCTATGTTCTTTTCCAGGATTTTGATGGATTCCTGCCTCACACTGAGGTCTTTCATCCATTTCGAGTTTGTCTTTGTGTGTGGTGTAAGAGAATGGTCTAGTTTCATTCTTCTATACGTAGCTGTCCAATTTTCCCAGCACCATTTATTAAAGAGACTGTCTTTTTTCCACTGGATATTTTTCCCTCTTTGTCAAAGATGATTTGACCATAGATTTTTGGGTCCATATCTGGACTCTCTACTCTGTTCCATTGGTCTATTTGTCTGTTTTTGTGCCAGTACCATGCTGTCTTGGCCATCAAAGCTTTGTAATAAAGCGTGAAGTCAGGTAACATGATGCCCCCAGCTTTGTTTTTCTTCTTCAACAATTCCTTAGCAAATCGGGGTCTTTTTTGGTTCCATATAAATTTTAGGATTGTTTGTTCCAACGCTTTGAAAAATATTGGTGGAATTTTTATCAGGATGGCATTGAAAGTATAGATTGCTCTGGGCGCTAACAATGTTTATTCTTCCGATCCATGAGCATGGAATGCTCTTCCATCTTTTTGTGCCTTCTTCAGTTTCTTTCATGAGTGTTCTGTAGTTCCTCAAGTACAGATCCTTAACTTCTTTGGTTAGGTTTATTCCTAGGTGTCTTATGGTTTTTGGTGCTATAGTAAACGGAATCGATTCTCTGATTTCCCTTTCTATATTTTCATTGTTAGTGTATAAGAACACAACTGATTTCTGTGAACATCATGCACTGCTTTTAAGAAAATCCCAGTATCATTGGCTATTAATGATGGTAAGTTATACCTTAAAAATATGAATAACCTTTGGTCTGAATGATACCTCTACAGCAAGCTTTTGGCATCTAGGTCAACTGGCTTTTATAATATTGGTGTTTCCTCAGAAGAAAAGCAGTATAGTACAATTGTACCCCTTGTGGTATCAAAGCAGTTTCACCCACTTGTGAGAAGACACAGTGTATAATTTAGTGAAAATGCTTTGGGTACATGTTCTTCTGCAAAGCACTATGATGCAATTGAAGCAGGATCACATGGTTCCCAGCCTCAGGCAGCTGGTATTGCAGGTCAGGAGGAGATAACAGCTTTCAAGAAATAATTAGGTCGACCCGAGGTATTAATTAGCTATATATAAAAACACTGAGGTAATTTCAAGATGTTAATTGTTGAGCTGTGTGGTGGCTAGAAACATAGCAGGGATTTTGAGTAGGTCATTGTGGGATGTGTAGCCAGGGAACATTTCGTGGGCAAATTCATTCCTCAAATACGATATTAAAAAATTTTCTTTTTCAAATACTGAATTTTTTAAAAGACTTATGCATATTTTTCCTATTTGGGATTTCTTCTGCCTCCAAGTCTTTCTAATGGATTCCTATATATTGTTCAACCTAATTCAGAATTTATTTGCTTCAAAACATGAGCTCATACCTCACCAGACAAAGGTAACTATGAAAATCTATCCCTTATCTGTTTGGTTTCCACTTAAAACTGTGAGGGCTTTGAGAATTAAGGATCAAGTCTTCAATTCTTCTGTTCTTAAGAACTAACTTAGAGCCTTAGATGAAGTAGATAGTTGAACTACATGGAGGTAAGATTTTTTAAAATACTTTTTAAAATTTAAATTCAATTAATTAACATATATTATTATTTTCAGAGATAAAGGCCTGTGACTCATGAGTCTTATATAACACCCAGTGCTCATTACATCTGTGCCCTCCTTAATGTCCATCACCCAGTTACTCCATCCCCCACTCCCTCCCCTCTAGCAACACTCAGGCTTTTTTCCTGAAATTAAGAGTGTCTTATGGCTTGTGTCTCTCTCTCTCTCTGGTTTTGTCTATTTTATTTTTCTGGAGGTATGACATTTAATAAGGCACCAAGAAGAGAATTTGGATGGACAAGGAGAACTGGCATTTAAAATTTTAAATTTCAGAAGAGAATTTATTTTATCTTTTCTTCTGTTTGACTAATTTGTTTTCAGCTTATTAAATTCTTTATGTTTCATTTATTTGTAGCTCAGGATATCACTATCTTCATTACATTCATGAAACAGACTCTATTAAGTGGCTCAGCTAAAATATGCAGTAAAGAAGTTGAAGCCTTGTTTCTCTTTTTTGTTTATCAGAATGGGTTGGCAGTCAGTGTTTAACAGGTGACAGATCTGTCTGCCTTTTTCCAAGGCACCAGTCTCCTCCGTGTATAAACATTCAGGCATGATAACAGTGCAGGATAATATTTCAGAGGCAGAGATAACTTTTGAACAATGTTTAGCTTTCTAACAAAACAGTTAAAATTCTTTACTTCATAAAGATTAATGTGAATCTGCAAACATAGTGGAATGGAAAATATTAATTACTTGAAAATCTTGTTACAGTTCGTTAAATGTGGTGAACCATAGGGTATTTTATAAAATGCAGTAAGTAAATGGGTCTACATTGTGGTTCCTCGTCTTTTTTGGGGTATTTATTGTTTTAAGTCAATTCAGTGAAATAAGAGAGCCATGCTCTGAGTCAGTTTCTCCTGGGAAGCCTGACTACACCCATCACCTTGACTTATTTTATTGTCCTTTGTAGGGGTGAAGAGGACAGGAGAGGGAAAGAAAGCAAAGAGCTAGTGCTCTTCAATTTCTTTGAGTCTCAGTGTTCTTGTTTGAACAAAGGAGATTTGCAGTTAGGTGTTTGCTGTAATTCTTTACAGTTCTAGAATGGTCTAATTGTGAGGGAAAGGAAAGGGGAAAGTGTGAGGACAAGGGATGAGTGTTGTGGAATGGCCTGTGAAGTTCCTTTTTATTCTCCTCTCTCAGCCACTGTGGAGAGAAGCTCCATATAGTTCCTAGTGACTGAGGTAAACGGTAATCAAAACAGTTCAATGAAAAAAGCTGAGAAAAAGCCTACCCTACTATTTGGCCATGTTGTTGGGCTTTCATTTGTCAAGTTTTGCTTGGCCAGAGTTTCCTACAGGAGACCTAGTCCATCCTGATTCTCTAGGTAGTTTTGACAGTGTGCTTTACAGTGTCCAATGGGGATTGCCACTTACTAACTATTGCTTGATGAGTCAGTAAATCCTGATGGCTGCTGGAGAGGGCATCTTAGTGTTTGGCTCTTCGATGTTGTTGTGGTTTATAAGCCCGATTTTGGAAGGGTAGATGTTTCTCTCCCATTTTGTTTTGCTGAGGGAGCTGAAGTAGTGAGCAACCTCAAATGAAGTATGCCTCTTATATCATTTTCCCTCAATTTTCTTTTGGTTTGTTTGGTGACTTCAAGATGGCATCTCAATATTTCAGTGCTCTTAATGGAAATGGAATATTGACTCAGAAATACAGCCTCTTTATATTTGGGACATTTGTCTTTACACTAAAAAGAATCGTGTGAGCTACCTACATCTACCTCTGCCCATGTGCCCTAGACCACACACACATTAATGATTCCATTGTGTGAATGACGCTTCGATAAAACAGTCAGAACTGGATTTGAATCTTGGCCTGACACTTATCAGCTGAATGATTGTTGATATTTCTCTGAGCTTCTGCTTTGCTTTCTCTTTAAAATGGAAATTATATTTTTTTCACAAGGCTGGGGTGATTATTAAATAAAACCACGGATGTCTACAATGGGACACATTATGAAGTCTTCATAACAGGAAGCTAATGCTTTAAAAAATAGAATATTTTCAGCTCTAAGTTTTCTTTGTAAAGTAAAAAAATAGTACTCATTTTTTAAATAAATATATCTTTTAAAAAATATTTTATTTATTTATTTGACAGAGAGAAACACAGCTAGAGAGGAAACACAAGCAGAGGGACTGAGAGAGGGAGAAGCAGGTTTCCCGCCGAGCAGGAAGCCCGATATGGGGCTCGATCCTGGGTCTCCAGGATCATGACCTGAGCCGAAAGCAGTCGCTTAACCAACTGAGCCACCCAGGCGCCCCAATAGTACTCTTTTTAGTTGAGGACTATGAAAAAAATAAAATGAATGGAGAGACTAAGATGCATATTATTTTTGTTCTCTAGTTCTCCCTCAGGCATGATAGAAGGTACCCCACAACTTCATGCCAATGCCTGGAGAGTTTCATCCACTTGTTTTGCACCTGTTCATGTTCCTATAGTGGACCCCTGCAACATTAATCAACAGAACAGTAAGTCCTTCATCCCACATGAGGAAAATTCCATGTATTACTACAATCTTATATGTCTCTTTATCTAATCTATGTTATTTTAAAATTTATTTTAAAGATTTTTATTTATTTATTTGACAGAGAGAAACACAGCTAGAAGGGAACACAAGCAGGGGGAGTGGGAGAGGGAGAAGCAGGCTTCTCATTGAGCAGGGAGTCCGATGTGGGGCTCGATCCAGGGTCTCCGGGATCATGACCTGAGCTGAAGGCAGACACTTAATGACTGAGCCACCCAAGCTGCCCTAATCTAGGTTATTTTTTTAAAGAACTCCAGAAAATGACTATTTACCAGTTCACCTTCACAAATGTACTTATTTTAGGTGTTTGGGACTCTCTTTATTCTTCACAAATGTGGTCTAGCATTTGGAGATTTCAGATTCTTTAAATACTAAAAAAGAATCTCTGGAAATACTGTGATAATGCTGTTACAGTCTTGGAAAGTTGGACTTCAGTTCCATAGTGTGACAGCTCATGCAGATTCTTCTATTACTATTTCGTGACTGGTTACTACTCATATGGCATGTTATGGCTTCATAAGCAGGAGCTAGTGATCCAAGGAAACCTGTGCTATCAAGTGTGCATCAATTTGAGATGGTCATGCTCCAGAGTTCCAGTTTGCAATGACAGTGCAACAAACATGACAATAATTTTTGGCTGTGTTTTTTTACTAAAGCCATAGGAAACTATATGAAAGGCTATTTCACTGATCAAAGAAAGAAGATATACTATATATATATAGTATATGTGAAATCATTGTGAAAAAATTAATATGCATGCTTAAATATTTTTATAATTTTACTTTGTTCCTTCAATTATTTTGGCTAATTTACTATTTCTGTGTATTTTTTAAAAATATAGTATTAATATTGGTTGAGTACCCATAAGAATCCAGTACAATCTCTGGATTTTGTAGTGGTTGTTTGGAAGGATTTTGTTGATTATCATATGGTCCTTATTATTAACTTACAGTTTTGGTGTCCTGGAAAGAATACAAGATAATGCTTTCAGCACCGCTGGTGTTCTGTCTAAGCTAGAAGATTGTTAACTCCTGAGGTCATTTTTCTTATCTAGAGTAAGAGGATTAGACTAAAGTCTTGTGGTCTCCATAATTCAATACTTTAAATCTCACTCTCATTTAATGATACTTTCTCCCCTATTCTGTCCTCAAATTTCTACTAATAGATTTCTTTCTCCTTCCATCAGTCTTGCTAAGTTTGTTTCTAACTTTCTGAATTCCTTCTTTGATATTGCAGGAACTTTATTTTTTGGTTTTTTTAATAACATGTAAAAGTTGGAATAGAGTCTAAAGGATAAATTCAAATTCTTCTGGTCTTTCATGACTCCCTTACTATGTGCCATTTTATTATAAATAAATGTGTATATATATATATATATATATATATATATATATATATATAATCACTTTTATCCCCCTGTCTCATGTCTTCTATGACATATAGTCTAGATGTTATCTTTCTTCACCTTTATCATGACCTTTTTAAAAAAATTTCAAGTAAGTAAACATAGAAAGATCCCCAATAAAGGAAAATAGATAAAAGTCAATAATTCTGAAGTGGATTTTGAAGGACATTTTTCACAAGGATGTTCTTGAGCACCCTTTTACTTAATGTTAGTAAGAATATTTTTTGATCTATGAATCCTTAGGGCACACAGTAAAAGCACCACCGATGTATTCCTTTGCTTTGGTGTTCTTGGGGATTAGAAGAATGCTTGCCAACAGAATACTATCATAGTCATTATAATCTAAGTTACTTGTTTTCATATACATATGCATAGCAATGCAAAATATAATACTCAGATGATTACCATGTATTTCCTTACCAGTGATAAATATATTTGAAATACTCAACAAAATAAGTTCAGGGTTTTTTTTTCTTTAAATTCAAGTTAGTGAATATACAGTGATATCTTAGTTTCCAGCGTAGAAGTGATTCATCCCTCACATATAACACTTGGTGCTCCTTACAGGTGTCTTCCTTCATACCCATCATCCATTTAGCCCACTCCGTGCCCATCTCCCCTCCAGTATTCCTCAGTTTGTTCTCTATAGTTAAGCATCTGTTTCTTGGTTTGTCTCCTCCCCCATATTCATTTGTTTTGTTTCTTAAATTCCACAGATGAGTGAAATCATATGATATTTGTCTGTCTCTGACTGACTTATTTTGCTTAGCGTTATACTCTCTGGCTCCATAGACGTCATTGCAGAAGGCAAGATTTCACTCCTCTTTATGCCTGAGTTCAGGTTTCTTTTTTTTAGAAAAATGGGATCTAGATTGCTTTGTCAAACTTGGTCACTTTTGTAATTTCTATCTGATCACTTATTCTCAAGGAAAGAGTCAATAAATTTCAAGACATGATTACACAGACCTCCCATAATGGCTTGGTAGTTATATTTCATGGCCTTTAGCATGTGGTCCAATCCCTAATTTCTATTCATGATTCATTTATTCATGCATCCATAGGTTCATTTATCATACATTATTCAGCTCCTAATATTTTCCAGACATGGGGCCTTGTGCAGACATTGTATTCGATGACTATGTAGTAACTGCCACATTGCATTGACCCCACAGACTTCACTGGAATGAGATGTTTCCCAATCCTTCCTGGGTGATTGCTTATTCCAGGGAGCTGTGGTAGCATCCACAATCTGGCACAACTCTTACTGTGTGTGGCTGTTTGGAGATAAGCCTTCCAATACTCACCAATTCTTTACAGCAGAATTGGGAGCAATTTTTTATGAAGATCTGCAGACAATGGGGGTGACTACGGCCATTTCTATTGACCCTTCTGTTACTCCTTTACTCAGCTATGACACAATACTTCTTTCTGGCTAAAAGATTATTAAATATGGAATAAGGGCGGTCATCAATATTACTAAAAGTAAAAACAAACCAACAAAACAGGATACATGGAAAATATTGATTCTTGTTGAAAATAATACTGCAATTCAGTATATTTCTAGGAAAGCAAGATTCTTGATAGTTTTGGAATTTGGTACTCAGGGGCATGATCTAGACAAGTAAGTGAGGTGCTAATGGATTTTTTGGGGGTGTGGGGGGGTTGTCTGTTAGTTGGATACGCAGCACACTGTGATGTCATCCACCGAGAGCTCTTTGCTGCTTGCCACATCTACATCAGCCCCGGGCTGTACTATCAGCTGTGCCGCCATGATGCTTGCAAGTGTGGAAGTGGCTGTCTCTGCAATGCCCTCGCCCACTATGCCCACCTCTGTGGCCAGCGTGGTGTTACCATCGATTTCAGAGCTCAGATTTCATTCTGTGGTGAGTATGATGACAGCACAGATAAAGAAGATCACATGACACCTTAGAGAATTTTGTGTAATTAACTGCCTTTTTTAAAAAGCAAGGTCAATATTGCCTAAGTTATCTGAAATATGATTATAGTGTGCAAACATGAAAAACAAATGAAATATTTCACTTCTTAAAATTGGAGCTATATGGTTTAAGATCAATTTTTTTACTATTTTTATTATAAGCAAAATGAGTTGTAACTGCATTGTTTGAGATATGCAGCAGAAATAATATGAAAAATTTGAAAAAAATTATCATAGAAATGTAATATTGAAGTGTTGGAAAGTATGGAAAACCATTATGTCATACGGTGGCCTAGACAATTTGTAGATAAATAGGCAAATTACACAGCAGGCAATTATCTCAAGTTCAACTTCATAGCTTATGGTGTCTGTTGTCTCATTCACGGTAGATTGTGTCCTTTCTTTATGTGATCTATAATTTTTTATGAGCTCATATGTATCAGGGATACTCCTTGCCCTGCTGCTCTTAGAATCTTTTATGGCCTGGGTTTCAGGAGCGTCACTCTCTCCACATCTCTGCCCCCCTCCCTGCTACAGGTTTCTTGAAGATTTTTCCTATCACTGCAGGGGTTTTGCTGGCCAGATTGGATTCTAATTTCTCAGCTTGGGCTTTCTAAGGCAAACATAATGTAAATATAGAAGTAATTTAAGTTCATATACAAAACTGCATAAGATGTAAATCTGGGATTTAATTTCTCAGAGGATACTTTATTTCCTCACAGACCCCACAGAATCAGAGAAGCTTTTCTGGGCTCTTCCTGTGCTATGATCAGATTTTTTCTAGTCCAGGAGTTGGCAATAACACCCTTGGGCTTCCTATGTTTTTATAAATAAAGCTGATTGCCCACAGGCATCCATATTGTCTTTGGCTCTACGGCGGCTTTTGAGTTACAAGGATAGAGTCGAGTGTTGGGACAGAGACTGTGTGTATGGCCTGCAAAGCTGAGGCCGTTTACCATTTGGCCCTTTACAAAAAAAGTTTGCTGATCTCTACTGTAGTTTGTCTTTCAAGTGAGGAAGGAGCTTTTCTGAGGGTCAAGTTAAAGTTCTCCCCATTCCTTGCCTTGTGAAGGATCAACTCTCATTTTCCTTCCTGAATGAGTTAAATGTAAGGTTCAACATTACTGGGACTTGTTTTCCCTTTCTCTTCTCTAAGTTCTGGATTTTCTTTTCCTCTTCCCATCTGGTATCTGGGGAGATGACCCCTCCCAATTTTTTTCTCATAAGATCAATTATTCTTTTAACATAATTTCCATTATGTTTTATCTAGCATTTTCTAGGTTTTTTTTAAAAAAAGATTTAGTTATTTATTTATGAGAGAGAGAGAGAGAGAAAGAAAGAAAGAAAGAAAGCACAAGCTGGGGGAGGGGCAGAGGGAAACAAGAGAATCTCAAGTAGACTCCATGTTCAACTGACTGAACCACCTAGACGTCCCTCTAGTTTTTTGTTTTGTTTTTTGTTTTTGTTTTTGTTTTTTACAGGTGTGTTTTTAGATTATTTTAGCTGGACTACTATAATCAGTTTGGATTGGTCTAAAGAGAAATTGGGAAGGTTTAGAAAAAAGTATGAACATGATTCAGAAAGTGAAAAGTAAGAGCTATGAGTATGGATCAATTAAGCCAAATTTTACCTTATTTGTAGAAGACAACATTTACTTAGCTTTAAAGAATGTCACAAACATGATGATGTCAGTATAGCAGTAATAGATTTAAAATGTGAGGATGGGAAGTTTATTTGGACATGCAAAATACCTTAAATATTAAAAAAATATGGTATGTTAAAGACTGTTGAAGAATATCACACTTAAAATAGAAACTGTACATCTGTTACACTTCTACTGAGGCAAATGTAGGTGATCCTTGAATAAGGTGGGCATTGGGGGTACTGATTCCCCACCTACCCACATAGTCCAAATCCGTTGACTCCATGAACACTTAAGTACTAATAGTTTCCTATTGCCCAGAGCCTTACTGATAATATAAATGGTCAATAAATACATATTTTGCTTATGTATTATGTAATATATTCTTATAATAAAGCAAGCCAGAGGAAAGATAATTGTTATTACGAAAATCACAAAGAAGAGAAAATACATTTACTCCTAGTCTTTATTTACTGAAAAAATCCAAGTATAGGTAAGACCAACCTGTGCAGTTCAAACCCATGTTTTTCAAGGGCCAACTGTAAGCATTTTATTTATTTGCTTATTTATTATTTATTTTTCATTTTTTAAGATTTCTTTTTATTTATCTGAGAGAGAGGGAGAATGAGCACAAGCAGGGAGGAGAGGCAGAGGGAGAGAGACAAGCAGGCTCTCCGCTGAGCAGCTGGACCCTTGGGACTTGATCCCAGGATACTGGGATCATGACCTGTGCCGAAGGCAGATGCTAAATGACTGAGCCACCCAGGCACCCTTGTTTATTATTTCTGTTATAGGATTCTGGAATGTTCTAAGGTTTACTGATGTATAATATATCTCTGTTTTCCGTGCTTCTATCAGAGACTTATAACCCAGCCGAAATGTCTCTGCGCCCTGTGGCAGTCCTCCTCACCCAATGCTCTTCCATCCTAGGGGTCGTGTGCCAGAAGGGCATGCTGTACCATCACTGCTCCTCCTTTTGTCGCCGCTCCTGCACCGCCCTCGCCACCCCTGAGCAGTGTGATGACGACTGTGCCGAGGGCTGCAACTGTCCCGAAGGCAAATACTATGAAGACACGCTTAGCTTTTGTGTGCCCGTGTAAGTCACAGGAATGGGCTGCTGGGGTCCAGTGTCTCTCTCTTCTTCCTTTCAGGTTATATGGGCTTGAGTGCTGATTTTGTTGGTTTGTTTCTTTTTTCTTTTTTTTCAAATTTAATTGACTCACCACCATTTACTAGAAAATAAATTCTGTCCATTATTGAGCAGTTACTTTCCCCTATAACAAGTGTGCATATGGTCAAAGACCTGCTTGTGGGATGTGTCATTAATATTTCTTGATGTCTTTACCTTTAATGACTTATTTTTAACCCTGTGCATGTTCACCAATAGCTGTGGAAACAGCTAAGGAATATGACGGTCAATCCCAAAGTTTGTTCCTGCTTGTTTTTACCACATCAAAATTAGGAACAAGGTTTATGTTTCACTGTCATGTGACACATTTCGGTAGCAGAATTGTCTGTCAGCGCTCATAACATCCTCAAATCTGACGTGCGGTAGACCTTTGTCTCACACGTATGGCGGGGTGCCATATCAAGTATGTTTCTCTGAAGTGCATTCAGGGACTTTTTTTGCGACTTAAACAACAGTCTACACTGTGACTAACACCATAGAGCGTCTGTATGCAGAAAACACGATCTGAAGCTACAGGATATTCCCCTGGGAAACCGCTGCTTGAATTTTCCTGTTTTAAGAAAAATTTATATACTACTTTATTAACTTAACTTCCCCTCCCCCCCTTTTTTTTATAGATTTCACTGCCGGTGTCATTATAGGGGCGGCGTTTATCAACCCGGGGAGCTCATCCCAACACCGTCCGGCTTATGGTAGATTTCAGTGATGGAGCTTGTGCTTGACAACATAAACTTATACAATTTTTTAGACACAAACTACAAATTTAAATATGACTTCTGTAGTTTAAACTGTATAAATAACTTTTATGTAGTCTTTTCCATACGTATATTACATTTCAGCCTGGAATGCGTAAGTCTTGTACTCATAACTGCAGAAAACAGTTATAAATTGAAGTTCCATGCAGCCAAATGGAAGCCCTTTGAGGGATTTGGTTCTCAGAAATACTGCAAGTTGGGGTGGCTGGGTGGCTCAGCCAGTAAGCGGCTGCCTTCAAGCTTGGGTTGTAATTCTGGGGTCCTGGGATTGAGACTCGCTTTGGGGCTCCTTGCTCAGCCGTGAGCCTGCTTCTCTCTCTGCTTGCTGCTCTCTCTCTCTCTCAAAAAAAAAAAAAAAAAAAACAAAGAAAAAGAAATTTTGCTAGATGATTTTAGTTGGACTGAACCACCAGTATCACACGCTGAAGTCAGTGAACCTCCCTCCTAGTGACATCAATCTAGTGAGATAGCACTTAATCATAGAATAACACTCTTTCCTGCCCTAACCTGTTTGTTAAAAATGCAGACATGTCCATGCACAGTCTGCATTGATCTTCATCCAACTCTTAATCTTCCTCTTTCGTTGCACCACAGGAACCTGCAGATAATAATAGCAGATAATAGTAACAATAATGGTAATAATGATATCTAAGCATCACCGTGCACATTCTGCAGTTCTGGTACCCTTCTAAGTATTCGATTTCTATTATTCAAACACTCACTGTAACCCTAAGAGATAGGCTCTGTGGCTTTAGCTCCTGCTTGCAGATGAGGAAAATGAGGCCCAGACAGCTAAACAACTTGGTAATAAAGCTGATTTACCATTCTAGAAAAACTGGCTTTGTGGTGTTTGCTTTATTTTTTACCTTGCTCTGCAGCTTATTTTGTATTTATGGCAGAATTCTCTTTATGGTCAATTTCCTGTTATTGCCATCTCTCTCTGCCTCCCTTTCACCCCTCCATCAAGACACCAAAGCAACGGGCTCTTAAACCTTTCCCTAGAAGATTGGACTACTAGCCAGTTTCCCAAGCCAGAAATTTAGCAGTCATTTTGGACTTTCTCCCCTTGCTCAATCCTCCCAGCCAGGAAAACCCCAACCACAGTAGACTTTGTTTTCTAGATAGAGGTGAAATTCATTCCATCATTCCCATCACTACTCCCTATCCATGTCTCTCACTGTCTCTTTTCTGGACCTTTCTATCTGATTTTCTTGCCTCTAGTCTTGCCCCTTCCACTCTACTTAGGTGTTATATCTCTCTAGAATTCAACACAATTGGATTTATTTAAGTAAATTTGACAAAAACAAAGGAACCATCCCACCTCAATGAGAAAAAAAAATCTATTAGTGTTACAACCTCGTGTAACATTCTTCTCAAAAAGCCTATGTCCCAGGGAGTGTATGATATGGAAAACCTGGATGTGAGCCCTGAAACCTGACTGTCTCGGTTCCTCTCTGCCATGCACAGTGCGAGTGAATCATACTTCTGGATGTCAGCTCAGCGTTACCTGATGCATAAGCACACATTTCGTGTAACATGGCCCTTGCATGCTAGTCACCTTTTTCATCTGGGCTCAAATACAGAACACATGATCTGGTCCCAAGCTGAAGTAAACACTGCTTATGATGGAGTTGTTGAGAACTGATGTGTTGTTTCCCATCTCGATTTTTTTTTTAATGGAGATATAATTAAAAGATATCTTTTTAAGGGAGTTTCAGGATTAATCTTGCTTGATTTGGTTTGCCTTTTGCCCTGAATTTAGATCCTAAGTTGCGAGGGAAATGTGACTCCACTCTGTCTTCAACACTGCAGCCAGAATGAGTTTTTTAGAATTGGAACCAACCTTATTACCTCTCCGCTTAAGGTCTCTAGGATAAAGTCTTAGCATCTTAATGAAGCTGACCTTGGCCTCTTTGCCCTCTGCATCTCCTGTCCCTTCTTGCATTGTACTTTGTCACACGAACACTGCTTTTTACCATATCTCCCGAGTGCCGTAGTCCTCTTGCTTTATCCATATCATCACCTGCATCCAATTCTATGAGACCGTCCAGACTTTGCCTTCTTTGAGTGTCTTGATGTCAGTTGCCAAGAGATTTTAAGACATTTTTCTGTGCTTTACTTTTTATATCTTAAACATACTTCTCTGTTGCGTATGTCACACTGCATAAATTGTTCATTCGTATGTCTTCCTTTCTTACTAGAATATAAACACTTGGGTGAAGACTATGAATTTTGGGTTTTGTATTCCCTATGCATTTTGGAGTGCCCCATATAACGTGTTTGATTAAAAAAAAATGAACTTAAATAGTTCTTTTCAAGTTGGGCCTAAACCAGTAACTTTTTTGTAAAAAAAAAATGTGAAAAAATAACATTTGTCTATGTACCCAATCAATGCTTGCACAATAGATTGTCTTTGAAATACAGAAAAAATCTGAGGTGTGGCTTCATAAATTAACTATTTGTTTACTTCTACTAGCCAGTGTTCAAATGGGACTGTGAAATGTGACGAACCAGCAACGCCCTCTACTGGTAAGATCAAGATAGATGTTTTCCTTAAAGAGAACGCAGCTCTAGTACTATTCCCATTTTTCTGGAAGTCATAAATCCATTACAATCTTCCTTGCCAAGGTGCATGAATATATAGCCTTGGGAATGTTCCTCAACATGGTGCTCCAGTGCTTCCTTAGTTTTTTCACATTGATAATTATAATGTTTGTAGGACATCTTGGGGTGAACTGACAAGGCTGCTGAGGGACAGAGCTGATCAACTCAGGATGCTGCCTACAAGCCTCCCACCCCAGAACGACCTCACGTGCACCAAAGGTTTTAGGCTCATGTATCCAGGCATCTGTTGAAATTCGCTTGGGACAGACAGTTGGGAAACTACTCTAGAACAGGACTTCTCAGATTTTATGTGTACGAAATATCCTGGGACCTTGGTAAAACATTAATTCTGATCAAGCAGGTCAGGGGTGATGCCTGAGAGTCTACATTTCTGCTGCTACTGCCCTTGGTTCTTAGACTCTAGGACCAGCAGCCATCAATTAAACATGGCTTGCAAGATCACAGCTACTGCCATCTCTCTTTAGAATGTTATTTTATACTTGCATATCATTCCTGAAAGTCCTGTATACTAGAGTACCCCTTACCTATGGTTTATTTTCATCATAAAAAAGCTTTTTCCCCCCAATTTTTTAGTCACAGTGCAGAAATTTCAAGTAAATAACAAACAACACTGTCTTCATTGATTTAAATGGGCAGAGATTGCAGGCTGATAAAATGGAGCTGTTTGCTTTGTTATTTATTTGCTTAGTTTTGTATATGCTATTATAAATTTACTTTGATTGATATGCCCTGGACTTGCTTTATGAGGATGCAAACTCCATAGGCTTCTTTATGGGCTGTGTTCGTGGACCACACATATATTCAGGAGCAATGGGGCCATCCTTGCCCTACTCTATTCGCTTCAGGGTGGCTTCTAGTTAAAGAGGGAAAATCCGGGTGGCCAGGCTTCTCACAGAGGAATCCACACGATTTGATCCCATTGGTCCCAAGAAAGGAACTTCCTGAATCCCTCTGAGCCCAAAAGCTTTCTGGAAGACTATGTAATGCTTACACTGGCTATAATTATGTTCTCCTTGTGCACTTCTACACTCTAGCAAGGACTTAAGTAAATGACTCAGAGGGAAAGATCTGAACCTATCATGTGTTCATTGGAAACACATGGCTTTGTAAGAGTGTAAGTATGCTATCTCACCAGCCCTCAAGAAATTCAAAGTGTATTTGAATTTGGAATAATCAAAATACCTTGTTTCTTGACCTCAGATAATTAAATAATAGTTGTTTAGTTACTGCTCTGTGGAAGGCAGTTAAGGTTTTCCAACTCCAAATAGGTTTTTGAAATGTAGGAAACAATAGAAAATTTTCCTGGAAAAGATTTGTATGTTCCCCAGCCAAAGGTTACAGACTCAGAGCTTAAGCTAGTTATTACTGGTAAAATATTCTAGGGTGAATTCTGCTTTGACGGCAAATGCCTGTCAGTGTGATTGTCTATGGAGCAAATACAGAGTTAAGCGTATTCTATCTGTGCCTTTTCCCTGAAGTTCATGCCTGTCCCGAAGGAAAAGTGTATTTCGACTGCAGATTTCCTGACCCTGAATTACCAGCTGGTGGTGTAAATTGTGAGACTACATGTGCAAACCTGGCCATGAACTTCACCTGTGCCCCATCCTCACCCTGTATAAGTGGCTGTGTTTGTGCTCCAGGGTAAGCCAGTCTCTCTCTCTCTCTGTATCTCTCTCTGTATCTCTCTCTCTCTCTCTCTCTCTCTCATTTTTTGAAAATATTAAGGATTTGACAGAGAGTGACAGAAAATGTAAGAGCTCTTAAAAACATTTAGCTTAACTGGGTATGGGGCATAAACTATCTTGGAACACTGAAAAAATAAAATAATATAATAAAAAGAGAAAAAAACATTTAGTTCAAATTGTTTGGACTGTGGTTAACATTGAGTTGGTAACTAGAAGACTACTGCAATTATAGTGCTATATTCATGTAACATATCCCATCTTATATTTGAAATATGACATAGGACATGTAACACATGTTAAATATGTCACACATGTTATACATACAATATTATTAAAGTACTACAATGAATTGAAGAGAGAACTCATTTCAGGATGGACTTGGCATTTATCTCCTGGTTTAACTGTAATTTTGGGAAAGTGATGGTGAGCCATTATTTAAAATATTTCAAGTGCCTATCTTTTGTATATCCTGTTGTGCTTTTACTGTTGTTGAAGTTAATTTATAACAGTGATGCCAACTGCTTTATTTTTTTGTATTTACCTTCTTAAGATTTTATTTACTTGTTTAGCATGAGTGGGGGAGGGGCAGAGGGAGAGGGACAGAGAAAATCTCAAGCAGACTCTATGCTGAGCATGGAGCCTGATGTGGGGCTCAATCTCACAACCCTGAGACTGACCTGACTTGAAACCATGATTCAGATGCTTAACCAGCTGAGCCATTCAGGCATCCCAGCAACTGCTTTACTTAATGGATGTTACAAAAAGTAGTGTAAGACTACAAAGGGTAGTCAGTAACAGTAGGAACTCTGGCTTCGAGTTCGAATCCCAGCTTTGCTGATGTTAGCTGAGTGATTTTTCTGCAAGTTTCTTTTAAGCCTGTTAGATTTGTGAAATATGGTGTGTGTGTGTGTGTGTGTGTGTTTGTGTGTGTGCATACTCAGTGAATATGAATCACTATCTTATGGCAGAATAATCTACTCTTATTTTTGAAGTTTTCTTTAATAGTAGGAACACCTCCTACATGGCAAAGTGAAATATAGAATCTGGTGGCTGTTTGCTTGCCTGTGGGCACATAACCTCTGGCCTCCCTGACCCCCCTCTTCTGGTACTGAATGCCGGCAGTGCATGGAGAAAGGCCACCTGAGGCAAACACATCACCCACTCTTTCTTGGTGAACATATTCACACGGAGGATTTCCTGGGCTCAGGTCATCTAAACCATGAGCAAAGAGAGAGGTTTTGTAGTCTGTTTCTCAGGAGAGTTGCATTTGTCTAAATGGCCCTCATTTGGAGCAGGTAGAAGAGCCAAATGACCTGGGACTGCACCAATCCTTTTAGAAAGGGAGGAGGTTGAAAGAACAAGAGCCCATGTGTGGGAGAATAAAGGCAGGTAGAAATCAGGCCCTGGAGCAGAGGAGTGAGGAAGACATTTTAGGAAAAAAGGACAAGGGAAATATAACCTTTATGATGGTAAAATAATTGAAACCTACAACATTGCTTGATTTATTTGATTTGATTATGACTCCAGGGTGCATGGCTGATTAGATAAAGCTGCATCCTAATTTTGTTTCACAGGCTTACAGCTGATGCTATTATTTTTTTTTTAAAGACTATCTAGTCACTGTCACCTTTGACTTTTAGTTCAACAAAGATTTATTTATTTACTGGCATAATTTCATTACAAAAACTAAAGAAATTTTCTCCCACCTTCTCTTATTGTATTGAAGTAAATATGGTTGGAATTAACTAAGAGACTTCTGATTAATTTGGAAATAATTTTATTATATAGAACTTTCCTGTTATAAAGTTGTTCATAGTAATTGATTTGGATTGTTTTCCATATGACCTTGGCTGGCTTATTGTAGGACAATAAGCCTCATATCACATGTTTTATGGGGTTCCTCACAGTGACAACAGTTCATTGAGTATAAAAGATCCTCATTCCTCAGTTTAGAAATCACTACTGGAGCACCTGGGTGGCACATTTGGCTGAGTGTCAAAGTCTTGGTCCCAGCTCAGGTTGTGATCTCAGGGTTTTGGGATTGAGCCCCTTGTCAGGTTCTCAGCTTAGTGGGGAATCTGCTTGAGTTTTTCTCCCTCTTCCCCTGCCCCTCCTCAAGTAAATAAATAAATAAATAAATAAATAAATAAATAAATAAATAAACAAACAAACAAATAAATAAATAAATGATTTAAAAAAAGAGATCACTACGGATTAAAGAAATGGAAAGTAATATAGTGAAAAGTATCATATAGAAACGGTTCAAATATTGGTTCTCCTTATTAGCTGAATTACCTCAGGGCAAGTGACTTGACCCCTTGGAATCTCAGCTTCCTCTTTTTAAAATGTATCTATAAATGTTTATTTCATGGGGGTTGAGTATGCACAATGTAATGTTTGGGACACTGAGTTAAGCTACGGGATAGGGGGCACTATTAAAATACATTTATAAGATAACAACAGAATATACCTATGGGATTATCACTAGAATTAGGTGAAATTAGTGCTGTATTTAAAGTGGTTAGAACAGTGGCTGGGCCATTGGAGGCACTCAAAAATATTAGTATTTGCTGTTGTTTTTATTTTCTCTGTGAGACGTACTTGCAGTTCATTGTGATGAATCTTCCAGTAAAGGTTTTTACAAATTTCTATGTATGGGGTGTGTGGGACATAAAAGATTGCATTAAATTGAGTCTTAAGTGGTGAGAAGTTTTTCAGACAGAGTTGGGGATATGGGTTTTCCAGGGAGGAATGGCGATGATGCCCAGGGAAAGTGGAGAGAAGTTTGGGAGAGGTGAGCTGAGAAAATACAGACTCTAGGACTATGTTGTCTGAAAGGAAGAAATCCAAATGAGATAATGCAGCATTTACATTGATGGGTTCATTTGGTCACCTTTACTCAGCGATTGAGTATCTCTTGTGTGCTAAACATTGGGACACAACCATCAAGATATCCATGGTCTTCCTGAATGGAGAGTGAAGTCTAATGGACAATGTATACACTAAATAAGAAATTACAGTGTTGTCCTAGAGGAGCTGTGAGAGGGAAAGCAAAGAAGGAAACATATGGAATCATTTTTATTTGAGAGAAGAGGCAAGAATCCAGGATTCCTGACTTCTGTGTTAGTTTTGACAGCATTGAATCATAACATTTTAAAGCAAATTCAGAAAAAATTCATATATTTTGCCTATTTTTAATAGCTACCTGTTTTTATTATTTTACCATTATTTTAAATTAATATAGTAGTTACATTGTTATAATTTAAATTTTATTTATTAGTAGTATTTTATTGTTGATGAAATGAATTCTTGAGAAAAGATTTTAAGAAAATTGAAATCTTTACATATATATTTATATCAAGGGTATTGGAATATGTATCATAAATCCTAAAGTCAGAATATTTTGAAAATACACTAACAATAATTATCCTTTGAGATTATGATATTTAATTTTTATATTCATATATGTTTTAAGATACTTTTTTATAGGATAATCTTTCAAGAAGTCAATAACACGTCAAAGGACACTAACATTTAAAATATGTCAATAATAAAAAATGTGAAACATTTGATATAATGGCTTTTTATTCAAAACACATCTTAACTCTCAGGATTTTAAATTTAAGCTCTTACAAAAGGAGATTTTAATTATTATCTCCGTCCTGCAACAGAAAATGTTATCTATTTCATAATTACTCTTTTATTGAAGAATTTTTAGGCCTCACAGATTTTTTCTAAGTAGCAAATATTGAAAAAAGGGCCCTATTATTCTCATTCTTTAAATGTTGTTTTCAGAATAGCTCACTATACCCAGAAATTTAAGCTTCTGTTTCTCTTTCTTTGTGCAAAGCAATAGCAAAAAGGTTAAAATATTGCCTCTGATTACTTGCCTGGCATTTTATTTACTCCTGTGATATGCAAGGTACTGTGTGAAAAAGAGGGAGCGAAAGATCAGATCCACCCCCACTGTAGGCCAGAGAGAACATGCCTGTGGCAGCTGTAATAAGTATAGATGGTGTTGAATATGACAAGATTACTGATTCTTAAAAAACTGAAACTAAATAGCATTTACTTCTTCATTTGAAAGAATGGCAGAGCACAAAGGAAAGTGTTATGTTCCCGAAAGCTGTCCGTGTATCTGGAAAGATTGGGAATACCTCTCGGGAGAAGTAATTGCTACACCATGCTATACCTGGTAATGAGATCCCTTTATTTCCCCAAATTTTTCCTAAGCAATTATATTGGTTTCGATTATCTGAAAGTTATTTAATGTGACTGACTTCAGCAAAAACCAAATCAAGCCTGAGTAAATAAGATTTTAAAAACATTCAGGAGTTGGTGGAGAGTTATTACTACAGGGGAATCATATCATTATTTTGGGGCATATTTGTTTAGCCCAGAAAAAAAAAAAACTGTAAAATGTGAAAATTTGAAAATTTAATAAGAAAAATTATCTCAAGTTTATAAGAAATTAATAAATGCACCAAAGAGAAGATTACATTTAATACAAGGTCTTCTGTTTGGAAATAAGCCAAACCAATGCCATAAAATAAAATTGAAATATGATTTCTTTAAAAAGTGGAAAAAAATTCCAAGCTCATGAACAATGTCAGGCCGATTATATATATATTTTTATTATTAACGTACTATGTATTATTTGTATCAGGAGTACAGGTCTGTGATTCATCAGTCATACACAATTCACAGCACTCACCATATCACATACCCTCCCCAGTGTCCATCACCCAGCTACCCGATCCCTCCCCCTCCCCCGCCCCCCAGAAACCCTCAGTTTGTTTCCTGAGATTAAGAGTCTCTTATGGTTTGTCTCCCTCCCTAGTCCCATCTTATTTCATTTTTTCCTCCCCTCCCCCACAATCCCAACCCCTCCCCCCATCTAGTATATTTAAAGTGATCCAAATATAGGAGATAGCATTATTTTTTTTGTTTTTTGTTTTTTTTGCTCCCATCAGGGCTATATTCAATTCTTTATTCTGTCATATGCTTTCAGGTGACCCAAGCAACAATTTTTAGGCTTGGTTATGCTCTCTGATAATATAGTTAAGAAAAGTGATAAATATAGGCCTAATTTATCAATGTAATAAATGTTATTGAACCAATTGGCAATATGGCTGTGGGCTCTTGGCTTAGTGAATGTTCTTGAGTACAAACCTTAACAATGTTGTTACAGCTTGCAAAACTCTAATTAAAGCTAAATGTCTTAGAGAGATGACTGGTGTTATTTTTGTCTAGTGTTTGTCGACGAGGGATGTTCAATTGCACCTACTATCCGTGCCCGGCTGTGTGTACGATATATGGGGACCGGCATTATCATTCTTTTGACGGACTGGAATATGACTATATCAGTGATTGCCAGGTATTTTTGATAAAGGTACGTCACGTCATGGTTAGGTGCTTTTATTTGCATTTGTGTAAAGGCTTAATGTAAAAAACAAGTATGCTGATACGTGATATATCAAGTCCACATTTCATTGACTCATAAGTTTTATTATTTATAGGAGACAGGCTAATTCTTAAACTTTCTATGCTTCTGTTTTCTAATTTGTAAATGGGGATAATAATTGTAACTATCTCCTGGGGTAGTCTTTAGGATTAAATAAGATAAAAATATGTAAAGATAGTGCTTGATATATAGTAAGTGTTCAATAAATGCCAACCATTTTTATCTTTATGGGCTTAGTTTGGTGAATACAAATATAAGACATTAAACCATGCATTGGACAATATGTATCGTTCATGGTTTTAGCAATAAAGATATATTTTTTTAAGATTTTCTTTATTTATTTGACACAGAGAGAGAGAGAGATCACAAGTAGGCAGAAAGGCAGGCAGAAAGAGTGGAGGAAATAGGCTCCCCGCTGAGCAGAGAGCCCAACAGGGGCCTGATCCCAGGACCCTGGGATCATGACCTGAGCTGAAGGCAGATGTTTTAACCTACTGAGCCGCCCAGGTGCTCAAGAGACATATTCTTAAGTCTAGACATGTTATCTTGATGATTTACTACAGTCCACCCTGGGTTTAATATATCTGATAAAATCCTTAAAATTTCTCATATGTTTAGTGCATTTGGGTTTTCTTTATAATAAATTTTATTTAGACATCACTGATCCCAGAATTAAATTTCTAAATGTAAAATGTAAGCTTTAGAAAAAAGTTGTATAAGAATAAACAAAATAACATCCTTTCCTTCAGCAAGGTAACCTGTCGTTATCTTGAATGCATGTCTTATTTCTGGGGAAGGCTTTTATGTTATTAGAGATGTGTGTGTGATCCTGTCTTTAAGGCATATATCAACAAAGTAGACACATTCCTATTTTGTATCACTTCTATTAAATAAAAAAGAATGGTAAAATCCATTGTGTTTCAAATTTAAACAAGTGCTTATGTTTTAAACCACTGAATTTCCCATTCAGTACTATTCTCAGCTTCCACTAGGAACAATTTCAAGTTTCTTAAAGAATAAATTTAAATTTGCCCAAGAAAATTCTGAAGTTGAGAAGATGGAATCATGCCTTATATTTCTTTTTCCTTCCCCAAGTCATTTTGCAAAATGCTGAGCATTTGGTGAACTCTTACTAACTACTTATTTGAACTCTGTGCTCTGCCTGTTTTTTCTTAACCCCTCCTTTGTCTTCACAGTAGAAAAATCGTAGTGTTTACCAGTCTATTTTAAAATGATTGTGCAGAAAGCATTTCAAGTAGAATATTTGCCTCAACTCCGATTCTTGCTTATATGAAAGTAGGTGTTTGTGTTCGATGCTGAATGGTTATAGCAGCATTTTTAAAAGTTTATTTATTTTTACTGGTACTTCACTATAAGAGTATCAGTCCATTTAGCAGGCAAGAGCCATTAAAGTTTGGCTTTTAGACTTTTATTTATTTATTTATTTAAAGATTTTAATTATTTATTTGACAGAGAAAAACACAGCTAGAGAGGAAACACAAGCAGGAGGGAGTGAGAGAGGGAGAAGTAGGCTTCCTGCTGAGCGGGGAGCCCCATGCAATGCTCATCGTGGGATTCGATGCGGGGTTCAATGTGGGGCTCCATGCGGGACTCCTTACAGGGCTCCATGTGGGGCTCAATCGGGACTCCATCTCAGTACTCCTGGATCATGGCCTGAGCTGAAGGCAAGACAACTGAGCCACCCAGGGACCCCACTTGTAGAGTTTTAAAACCTGACTCCTATCATCACTTTAATTTGTTACTATATCCTTCTGCTAAAAATCAATATCTCATGTTCATGTTCAATTTCAAATCTTAATAAGATATGCCTGTCTGTGTATGAGAAGACATGTCACAGGAAATATTTTTCCAGTCTTTTAGTAAGCAATTAAATTTAGATCCTTAATTTAATATTAGATTAAGATCTGTCATTAGGGTTCATGAGGTAAGATTAAAGTCTAATTTTAAAATTGTGTCTTTTTTTTCTACCAAAGTAGAAGTATTTTTCCTTTTGGTATTTTAACAATGTTCTTTAAAGAAGAAAGTGTTTACAAAAGACAGACTTCAAAATGTAACTTTCATGGATTTTAACTTGGTAATGAGAGAGAAGAAAAACTACTGTTAATAATTAATTAGAATTATACTGGAGAATTATTTACTATATTGTAATGCACATTTTTATAAAAATTAGTAAAACTAGTACCAGGACCCAAAATGATGAGTATAGTCTGATCAACCTATACTTGATAAGCCAAGAAATAAGTTATTTGATCATGGAGCAGATAATAATTTCATATCCAAGATAAATAAGTGGCAGCAATGTAACATAATTTTCATGGTTTTGAAACCATTTCATGCCATGTCATAAATTTTTTTGTTTTGTTTTTTCCTCCCTGCTTCAATTTTTCTTCAGTAATTTTTTTGTTTGATTTGGTTTGGTTTGGTTTTGGTTTCTTCGCTTATTACACATGGCTAGCTTTCCCAAAGAGCCTTCTCTTTTGGGGAAAGAATCACCATTTCCTTTGAGAAGGATAGAATTGCTGCCTGCCCATTCATTAACTTGCTACTTTTTCAGGAACAGTACTAATTTCTGTGAAGTACAGATTTAATTCTTTCTTCCTTGTCAAACAGCTCTCTTTCCTCTTGCTTTGATTACAAATTCTAGGTTTTATTTTGTTATTTGTAACTCATTTTTATCTGGTGAAATTTAGTCATTTATTTGGGTCTTCTCATGAGTCTTTTAAACTCATTTATAAATATGTCTCTTCATTTGCCAATTGGACTTCTATAAATTAGTACTTATTCAACTTTATTTTATATGTAACTTGATACTCACATTTAAAGAGATATGCAAGTCCTTTTTTTTCATTTCTGGATTGTGGCATTTTCATGTAATCTAGTTTTAAGTACAAAGTAAGTACTTACAATATCTTTGTTGAAGTTTGTCAAACTTTAAAAATTCAGGTTCTCTGATATTTTATTCATTTTGGAGGCTGTTTACCCTTTACTGTAAATAGCATATGGAATAGATAGCATGTTGTTTTTTAAGTGGGTTGAAGCAAATTTAAGGCAAATGTATAATTGTATATCCAGAAGTAAGACTTAACAGTAAAAAGAGATGAGAAAGCAAATGACATCTTGACCCAGGCTGTAAACTGAAAAAGAGAGAACACTGGATGTCTTCAGCAAAAATAGGAAATACAATTTTCTAACTACCCAGATTCAGAGCCAATTCTACTTCCATTAATCTATGACAAGCCCCAATCACTGCTCAATTTCTTCTTAGAATTTTTTCCAGATTAGATTTTTCAACATTCTCTTCAGATGAGATCTCAGATGTTTAGTGCTCTCCTTAAGCCTCTGAAAACCCTTCTAATTTCATCACTCTCCATCATTTGTCCTATTAATGTTTCTGGTGCACCTATTGTGTTGGGCCCTATACTGAGGAATTCAGGTATGATAGCTAGCAAAAATAAAGATGGGCCTTGCCTCTGAATTTGAGGCTAGGGTGTGGTGGTTGTGGGTTAGTTATTAATCACCTAATCACAGAACTCATAAAATTTCAACTGCAAAAGTCAGTGATGACCTGAAAGCAAATTAGAATTAAACTTTTAAAAGTTAATCTTCTTTTCCCTTTGATGTGGCTTGTGCTTTGTAATTCTACTGCCTCTGCTGATCCCTTGTGTCTGATCACTCTTCAATATTTTCTGACGTCTCCTTTCTTCAAGAGTTTCTTAGAACATAGGGCTCACAGGTTCCATATTTCCATGTCTGTTTCCTCTGCAAATCTCTAAGTAGGGAACAAACTGAGATCCTAAAAACATCAGAGAGTTGATATATAAGTATTTCTTTACAAAAATGATAAATACACTATCTTTCACTTACTTTCACTTCCTCTGGCCATCCTAACAGTGATGGGAAAAGTTATTCCCTATTACAAAAATCTTTTGATGTTTTTCACTAACTTCCTGTTCAGCAAGCTCTGAGTGTCTCCAATCTTTATTTCTAGTTTAGTCCCAAAGAAGAAAAACTACTCTAAAATGATCTTAAATTTACAGACTCAGGAGATAGGCAGTCAATTTAAATTTTTCTCCAAATAGTAATCATTTGCATTTATTTACCATCTCTAAGCCAGTCATTTTTATTCCCTGAAATGAGGTTCTTAGTGTGGTCTGTCTTCCAAGTGCAGTTTTTATTAATATTGTTTGTGTGACAACCATGCTGAGGACAACGGGGTCAGAGGCAGAAGGACAACAACTTAGACCTTTATTGATAGTTCGTATAATACACCTTCTCTGTATTACAGTGGATACTTTCGATGCCATCAGTTTTTTATAGTTTCTTAAACATTTTTATATCAGGAAAATCAGAAACATTTATAATTAAATTAAACTATATGATAAGAATGCAAAGAAAATTCCCTTTTAATTCTCATACATTAATGTTGTCAAAGCTAAAATGGAAGTGAAAAATATATTAATTTTATTTAATTTTCTAAATTATATGAACAAAACTTTATAGACAGCTCTGGTGTATTTTTAAATCTGTTTCAGCAGGAAAATGAGAATCTTGGAGTTTATGGAATTAATTCTGTGCCCTTTTTTTTATTTTAGAGAAAAAGAAAAAATGCACGTGTGCTAGTGGGGCAGGGGGGAGGAGGAGAAGGAGGAGGAAAGAGAATCTTAAGCAGATTTCATGCCCAGAGCAGAGCCCCATTCAGGGCTCATTTTCATGACCCTGAGATCATGACCTGAGCAAAAACCAAAAGTCGGATGCTTAACTGACTGAGCTACCCAGGGGCCTGTCAGTGTCTTTTGAAAAAAATCAGCATTTAATTAATATTCTACTTTATCTGTGTAAACTAACTGTAAATATTGTATTGTTTTTGGAAATTTCAGGTAAGATGATTGTGGTCTTTTATCCATAAGATTGATCTCTATTATTAATCTTAGATATTAAGGTTCAGTGTTTACTTTGCATTGTAATAGTTTACCTGCTTAGATAATACACCCTCTATATTAAACCTTCCAAAAACATTCAGTAGCACAATGATAGCATAAGTTTTCCAGTAATTATTTTTGTATCTTTCTCTCTTTCTCTTTCCCTTCCTTCCTTCCTTCCTTCCTTCCTTCCTTCCTTCCTTCCTTCCTTCCTTCCTCCTTTCCTTTCCTTTCCTTTCCTTTCCTTTCCTTTCCTTTCCTTTCCTTTCCTTTCCTTTCCCTTTCTTTCTTTTTCTTTCTTTCTTTCTTTCTTTCTTTCTTTCTTTCTTTCTTTCTTTCTTTCTTCTTTCTTTCTTTCATATTTAAATCTACACTCTATGCTAGGAACTGTTAATGGCACATTTATTAAGACATTAGCTCTACCCTCAATTGTTTCATGTTTGGAGGATTATTAATTAATAAACAAGAAGTTAGCAGGCTGGGATAAATGAAAGCTCTCTTGTGAGAATGTAACTTTGACTAGAGAAAGAGCAAGCAGGAAAGTTTCATGAAAGGGGTAGGACTTGGTACTAGAGTATTTTGCCCCATTCTAACCTACTTCTTTTTCAGTGTTTTTTCAGGTAGAATTCCTCAGTAATGAAGCACCTCAGGGTGGCTTTTTTTCCTCATTGCATCCTTGTTAAGTGCTTGCTATTTCAGGGAGCCAACCTTAGGGGGTCCTGTGGTAATCTGCATGCAAAACCCCAAGGGAAATACCATCCCAAGGAAATTTTTGAACAAGACCATACAGCTAACAAAGGTGACAACTGAAGGGTGGTTTTGCCTCCCAAGTAGCAGGAGTTCATGGGTGCTTGTTGTCATTCATGCCACAGGAACAATCTCTGTGCAACTGCTCTACTCTCTTCTTTTTCAGTCTTGCTTATATAACTCTCGTTTCTGTATCTTTCATCTTTGCAGCAGTTCAGTCATTGTTTCTGCTTCCTTATATTTTAACGTTGCCCTTGTCTATTCAGCAGCCCTCTACCTTTCATCCTCTTTTCTGTCTATTCACCTTCAAATTTTAGCACAAAAAAATTAAAAACAAAAAAACAAGCCCATCATTTTCTGGTTCAAGCATGAGAGCTAATCTAACAGCCTAGAGCTGTCTCTTTCCATGTTTGCATTAAACTCCGTTGGCCCAGGTTGGCGCCATGACTGTATCAGGCCTAGCTCAGTGATTGGCTGCATCCCGGCCACCGTGGGGAGAGTGGCAAGATCATCTCTTCTGTGCCATTGTGTGAGGAAAATGAATTCTCAAGGAGAAAAATCTGAACCCATCAAACAATCTCTTAAGAAGTTGCAATTCCCAGAAGTGGACCCATAGGCCCAGAACCTACCCAATATGTACATTGGAAATGAAAAGGACATTGTATTGATTTTAAAACCACATATTAACTTCATAACATGTTTCACAACAGCTATCAAATATAGAGATAAAATTTGGTGGCATGAAAATACTTATGGTCTTTATATCCACCAAAAATTAATGAAAAACCTGAAGACTTCCCCAAACTGATGTAGCACCAATGGCAATGCATCATTCAGATCTCCTCCTACAGGAAGCAGAGTTGATGGAGAAACCAAGCTGTTGCCCCATGGGATCCCCCACTGTGTTCCCGCTGAAGCCACACTTCCCCCTGCTGTTCTTAGCCAATGAATGAGTATGGCGGGGCTGCAATAAATGAGTATGCTGGCCCACTCTCCTGATGGGTGACATTGGGTCAAGGACTCCCCATTAGCCTCCCCAGAATTTTCCTGGTACTGTGCTACTGTTTGAGACTCTTCCTACCAGTCCTCTTTTTTTCTCTTTCCCCCTCACAGGTGTCAGACTCTGCCTATTGTGCCCCTTTATAACTCAAAACGTCTCTCCAATAAATCTCTTTCACATTAAAAAAACCAAAAAGAACAGAACTCTTTTGGCCCATCATTGGTGAATGTACTGCTTTGGGACGTAAAAAATGGCTTCCTGAGGGTACTGTATTAGCAGGAACTTTGTGTGGGATACTTACCCTTAAAAGGTGCTTAGATTGACTGACATTTGAGTAAAATAATATTCTACCTTAAGAGGTACTGACATTTTGTTTTGGAATCATTTGGGAGGATATTTTCTATAAATGTTTGCAGTACCTCAGAATAAAGGGTTTGAGGAATCCATGTGGTACACTGATGTTGACCTTTTCCCTCTAGCTTTGTAATCATTACATATTATGTTGCTTAGTGACTCTGTAGCATTATCTCCAAATCTAGTATTAACTTGAAATACATTAAAAATGAAAATTATAGAAATCTGACTCTTAGGAATTGATATTGTTTCAAGTTGCTATCTGTAATAATATGACATTGCAAGGCAGACTATACAATATAGAATATTTCATGGCATTTCTGAGTTTAATTTAAAGACTAATACAACACTGAAGAACTTTAATTAATAATAATAGAGCTGCAATGACAATAGAAAGCCTTTCAGCTGGCTTTTCACATCCCTTAATCTAAATAGCATTTCTCAAGAGGAAGAACAAAACAAAACCCTGAATTATGTATTTTTTTCTTCTTTGAAAATCGTTCATAAAGGCAGAAAATGTGGCATGATTTTTTTGAGTAGCACAATGCCATAATCATTTTAACTACCTTTATTATTCTCCTTTCAAAATTTGGGCAATGCTTTCCAAAATGATTGCTTAAGAAGAAGCAAAAGCTTTCAGTTCCTACGAAGGAAGGAAGGAAAAATGGGTCACAGAAGGACACATTAATTACTTTCTCAACACCATTCTTTGAAAACCTATCCTCTTGGCATTATGCTATAGTAATTACTTATAAGACAAAAAGAATTTGGCCAAACCAAAAGAAATATTGAGCCAGTGTTCATATTGCTGGTGATATGAAAAACTAAGTGGAGAGAATTTATAAGACATGTATGATTTGCAGATATTTCAGATATTGCAGATATTAAAGATTTTTTCACTTGGAAAATAAACACTGACCCATATATCTAAAAATGAAAAGAATTTAGGAAATGTGTGTGAGCCTTTGAAAATTGGACTCAGATTTCAGAGAGAAAGGCCATGTTCTTTCTGGTGAAATCCCCTCCTTTCGCAAGTTAGTAAGAACCCTCTTAGAGCAGTGTGGCTCTTAACTTTAGGCAGGATAAGGACCACTTTAAAATCTGGTGAAAACCATGGACTTTCCTCTTAGAAAAATACAGATAATCAAAAACAACATTTTGCAATGAATTTCCAGGGTCTGTAGAGCCACAGAAGCCCACCTGGGGAAATTGATACCAAAAAAGAAACCCTGATTCTAGAGAATGTGTTTTTAGTGGAAGCAGTTGGGAGTGGCTGCAGGAAGGTGGAGGTGAGGTGGAGGGTGAGGGGGTCTGGTGGAGAGTGTACAGGGGTAAATAACATTCTCCAAAATAAAGAACTCCCTACAGCTTAAAACTGACTTTTCTCCTTAATCATCACTAGACCCTTTCTAATTTCTCTACAAGTAGCATAACAACAACAACAAATTAGGATTTTGAATTTTGTCTCTGCTCTTATTTAATCAACTGACCTTGGACAGTTAATCCTACTTCACCTTGCTTCCTGATCTGTCAAGTGGAGATAAAATTTAATTTAAAAATTATCTTGAGAGTTAAATATAACATGCAATATTCAAAGGAAGCCCTCAAATGATATCCATTATTGCATTTACTAACACTGCCAATATTTTTTATCTATTTCAGTTTGAACCTGTAAGCAGATAATTATTTAGCCAGAAAACTTTTAAAAATATAACAAAATATGTTTCCTAAAATGAAAACACTTCTTTTAAAATCCCCTAAGTGACATGCCTTGGGTATATGTTGAAAAGAAACTGGTCGATAAATTGGAACTATAATAATAAAATAGAAAAAAAAAGTTTTGTTAGAACAAAATTTTAGTAGAAGTTATCAAAGATGAATGTTTAAAATATTGAACAATTTTGATATATTTTTATAAATTTATTTTATATTATTTTTAACAAAATGATTTGTATTTTAGAACTAAGTTGTATTTCTTTATTTTTTTGAGATAAGTTGTATTTTAATTTCAATACAGAGCATTGTTAATCTTAGTCTTCTTTAAGGTTTGTTAATACAAAAATAACAAAAATTACATATAGTATACTCTTGCATTAATGCATTATTTTTGACATTTCAGAGTGCTGATGATTCAGATATATCTGTCATTGCCCAGAATAAGAAATGCTTTGACAATGATATTGTTTGTTCCAAAAGTGTTTTGATTTCAGTTGGGGACACTGAAATTTACCTGAACGATGCTCCTTACAAACAGGTTAGTAGACTTGTTCTTTTAGGATCATTTTAACTTGTCATGAGCATACTGAAAACAACATAGAAACAATTCAGGATACTCTTCTCTGCAAGTGCTTACTAGATTCAGATTTTTTTGTTGTTGTTTTATGTGGTTTCAGTAAATCATACATGACTTGTCTCTTTTGTTTATTTTTTTTAAAGATTTCATTTATTTATTTGAGAGAGAGAATGAGAGAAAGAGCACCAGTGGAGGGGTGAGAGCAGCAGAGGGAGAAGGAGAAGCTGACTCCCTGATGAGCAGGGAGCCGGATGCTGGCCTCAATCCCAGGGCCCTAGGATCATGACCTGAGCCCACAGCAAACACTTAATGGACTGAGCCACCCGGTTGCCCCAGTCCCTTTTGCTTGTATTCTACTTCTCCATATTCTAATTCTTTCCTCTTTTCTTCAGCCCATGGTCACCATGCTGGCCCTAGCAATCATCACCAGTCAACCTGGAGGGCAGCACCATCTTCTACCCTGGTTTCCTGAATTCCTTCCTCTCCTCTTACCCTGTCATACTGCAGCCTGGACAGCTTTTTCTCTGAAATGGAGATTTAATCTTCTGTTAGTCTAGTGTGCTTCAGAACTTTCAGATGACTTTCCAGTTCTCTGATAAGGCCATACCAGTTTGACTGTTGTCACCTCTCCTGCCTCATGTGTCCTTACTTTCTGCATCGAACCCATGTCACAGAAGTTGGAGTTTTCATTAGTTCTTCAGATGGTCTATTTTTTTCTCTCATCTCTTGTTTCTTCATGAATGCCATTGCTCCTGCCTGAATCTGCCTTTTCTTTAACTCATTCTTCTGTGATAGATCTTATCTTAACTCCTTCAGGAGCTCCTCTTCATACCTTCAAGGACTCTGTTAGGACACGTAGCACACACTAGTGAAATTACTTGTGTGGTTTTGTTTTCTCTCCATTTTTCTAAGAGTTTTGTGAGCAGTGGGACCACCGTCTTCCTTATTTATTCCTGTATTCTTGGAGACTGCCCAATTTGAAAGAATGAATACATTCATTCATTCATTCATTCACTCATTCATCCATCTACTATCTATCACAATCTATATTAATTATTGGGACTAAAACAGTAAAAAGACAAGTGCTTGTCTTTCAGGAATTTTCTCAGGGGAGGGAGACATTCCAATAAAAAGAACACACCGTGGAATGTGCTATGGCAGGAGTGTGTGTAGGACAGTATAGAAATCCCTGAGAAGAAGCCAACCTTGGTTGTTTAAAGTAGTTGTTAAGGGTGTAGACTTTGGATTTAGTGGATTCTCACCTAGAACCCCTGTTCTATCACTTGCTGGTTGTGTCGCTTTGGGGGAGTTTCTTTAACCTCTTCAAGCTGCAGCTTTCTCAATTGTATATTTGGGATGATTATAGAATCTACTTCTTAGGTTCATATGATGTTTAAATGAGATAGTGGATTTCAAGAATTTACTTCCTTCCTCTCCTTCACTCTCCTTATATTTTGAACAGTCAGAAGATATGGTTTGGATTAAATGATTTGAACTGAGTCTTAAAGGATGAGCAGGTATTAGCCAGCTGGAGAGAGAGAATGGAAAGGCAATCAGTAAGAAGAATGGTCATGTTGGAAGGAACTGAGTTGCAAGTGGTTGAGTTTGGTTGAAGTATGTGGGATAGTGGAAGGAAGGTGGGACAAAGAGATTCAGGGAGGAGTATCTGGATGGACTTGAAAGCAGGGAGCATAGGAACAAGGGCAGTAGATAGGAGGCTGGTTCCAGACTATGAGGCTCTTCAACAGTGTAAGATATTTGAACTTATTTTACATGAAAGGAAGTTTGACACAGAGAAGGGACATCATCTGACATAAGGTTTTTAGAAAGTGGCCTCTTTTTGAGATTTTTGGAATAGTGTTTCTCACAGTTTGGTCTGTAAATGTGCATTAAAATCACCTGAGATATCTATGCTAAAAGCTGGTTCCTGGGCCTCTCCTCAGTAATTACAATGGCTGAGGTTGAGAATGAAGATATATTTAATTCTCAAGTATTTGAGAAAAAAATGTATTTCTTTTTTTAATATTTTATTTATTTATTTGAAAGCAAGGTGGGGGAGAGAGAGAGAGCTGGGGGAGGAGCAGAGGTAGAAGCAGACTCCCCACTAAATCCAACCCAGAACTCAATCCCAGGACCCTGAGATCATGATCTCAGTGGCGCATTACTGACTGAGCCACCCAGGCATCCCAGAAGATCAGTATTTTAAATGCTATCCCTGATTCTGCACACTAGAGCTTGAGAATCAGGACCATAGATTACAGCTTCTATTTCGATCAGAAATATTGAGACCACCAGGCAGCAATTACGCTTTCTGCAAAACAGACTTTCTATGTTATGCTGACTTCCTTTGAAAGTAATTACTACAGTTTGACATAGCCAGTAGCTGGTATCCACCTATAGGTGAAGGTTCTAAGAATGAGAATATATACTGAAGAGAAAATAGTAAATGCTCTTGTAGAAACAATTTGACATATTTTTGAGGTGGTAATTACAGTTCAGTGTAACTTTCAACCTCCAATGTTCACCTGTCTGTAGGTGTGGATGAATCTTCGTATCAGTTGTGAAGTATGAAGTCAGATAAAGGAAAGTCATAAAAATAGTTTACCCTAACAAATCCCCTGCTAATATTTTCTTGAACACCAGAAGCGAAAATAAGTACCACTATTTTTGGCAGATGAATTGTTCATTGAGGGGAAGGAGAAAACTGTTATTCTTTCAATAAACACACAATTTTGTTTTGTCAAACATGTAAGATATAAATGTTTTATAAATTTATTTAAACAGTACTTTAAATGTTTTTATTCTCCACATTTATAACTTATTTTTCTAACATCATTGGAGTTTGTTGAAAGTGCTCTAATTCTCATCTGAAGTGGGGTCTTGATTTTGGGCAATTCACAATGCCCTCTCTTTTCTAATGGAAAGCATCTCTACTTCCTAATCTGAAAAGAAAGGAGCACACTAGCTTCCTTTGACTAAAGAGAACTGTTTTTCTTGTGGTAAACTGCCCCGTTCAGTAAAAATGAAGGATTTTTACCTCTACAGACAAGTAGAAAAGATTACATCATGATAACGACGCAACAACAACCCGAGAGAAGTCTAATGATAAGCTGCCTGCCTTATCCAAAAATTATTTTTAGGTTCTAAAGATATGTCAACCAGTTCAAGGGAACTTTAATAGGAAAATACACGAAAAAGCATTTTATGGATTGAAAGGAGCTATAAGCCACAAATATTCCGCTTACTTGCTTTAATTCTTGCTGATCAGGCTGGAAGGTAAGACCCATGAACAGGCTGTTGCAGGAAGGTTTTAAAAATATACAAATCAGATGTTGATCTAGAAGCTGAGGATACTGCTGTAAATTTGATAAAGTACATCTTTCAATGAGCTAACATTCAGGTGGGGAAAAGACAGATAATAAAGCCAAAGACAAATCATATAATAGAAAGGTACTGAAAAGTATAATCAAAACAATAAGAAGAGGTTCTATGGCAGAGAGTGACTTGAGGGCTTTTTTTTCTCCCTTTGTTTTGCTGTTTCTTTTGACCTGTCATGGTGTGTGTGTGTGTGTGTGTGTGTGTGTGTGTGTGTGTGTGTGTTTTCTTTATTATTTAAGGCCTTGCTCACTCAGGAACAAGGATACTCCCAGGTTGAGTGCAGACTCTCATAGGCATCTGGGGCCTTGCCCCAAAACTCCAATTTGGCACTTGGCCATAGAAGGAAAACAGGGTAAATAAATCCATTAGCCCTTTATATGTTTATGTAATATATACTGTTATATGTAATTTATTGAGACCTTTACATTTGAGCCTGGTCTAGAAAACTATGGATATAACTAAGTTTATTTACCTTGCCATACCATAGTATTTCCAACTATGATTTTGCTATTGTATAATCAAAGGATTGTATATCCCCTCCACAATTTTTATTTTTCACCTGGCTAAATTTGCTTTACTTACTTTGATTTAACCACATATTTTTAAAGCTATTATATGATTTAATTATAATATCAGATTTAATGTTATCTTTTATAGGGTATACCCCCTGCTCATGAGGAACGCTCCATATTTGTTCTTTAGGCTAAATGTACTCTTAGTTTTCCCGACAGGTTCCATCTCTAGTTTCTCTTTAAGATTATTAATAGCACATAAGTTATTTTCCTTTAATATAATCATGGTCTGTCACTTTCCTGTTCAGAAGCTCTTATTGAATGCATTTTGCACATAGAATAGAAGCCTTTGATTGTCTGGGTAACGTGGCTGCAGAAGGGTCTCTGACTATACTCATGGAATCCGTGCTCTAGCCCTTTAGTGCTCTCCTTAGTCCTGAACAAATTTTGAATTTTCTTGCCCCTAAGTTTCTATTCAAGTTATTACTTTTGTTTGGAATGATTTCTTCTCCATTCTCATTTCCAGCTCTGTAGACTTCCCTGTGTATGGTCTCTTGTAGATCCATTCATATCCCACTCCTTGTAAGAAGCCTTTGCAAGTCCCTTTAATGGAAATTCATTTCCCCTTTCTCTCTCTCTCTCTGTCTCTCTCTCGATATAGATATAAATATGATACACATATAGATGGATAAAGATAGATGGATCTATCTATAGATATATACCTATATCTGTAGATATATCTGTTTATCTTTCTATAGATCGATTAATCTATCTGTATATCATCTATTTTTAGTACTTAATCTTATTATTCATCATCAGCACAGAATTTCTGAGTCAGCAGGTATATCCTCTTACCTTTAATGTACTCTATGCCCATGCTTTTGTTTATGCTCCTTTCTATAGCAGAAATACTTTTCCTTATTTATACATATTGAGCCTATCTATCAGATTGTGTCTCATTACCAATTTATGTATTTCCTATTTTATGGATGTTTTATGTATTTGTTTTGCCTTTTACTACAGAATTTGGAAAAGACAGAGCCAAGCAAAAATATTAGTACATAGATACTTATTGGTAGATATTAATGCTTACACTATGGTTAATAAATAAAGTACTCCTTTTTCTCTTTCTTTCCTTCATTTCTTTTTTTTAAAGAAACAATCGGGTTTTTTTCTGGAAAATAAACCTACATACCAGCTTTGGAAGGCAGGGTACTACATAGCAGTATACTTTCCAGAGAACGATATCACCATTCTTTGGGATAAAAAGACAACAATTCATATCAAAGTTGGACCCCAGTGGAAGGTAGGTCAATCCATTTGGTATGCCAATCCAAATGAGATGTAAGAAATGAAGTTATATTTACCTTTAGATGTTTTATGGAAATATAATAATTGATATTTTTCTTAAGAAACAAGTTATATTACCAGAATTACTAACTCCTAATCCAGTGAAGAAAACTCTTTACCTATTAGAGTACAGTGTAGCATACAGTTCTTTTCAACTTTAACCTTAAAGTAACCTTATTTTCCAAAGTTACTTAGGTCAGCTTCTTTCTTCCTATCCCTTTCAATGTGATTTTGTGATATGTTTGTCATACAATTAGATTCATTTATTACTTCTGCATTCCATCTTTTCCTCCACATTCTAGATTTTCTTTAAGTTTGCACACAGTACACTTGTAAAAAAATGGTCTAGATGTCTATGAATTTTAACAAACGCATGTTTTTTTTTAAACTACTGCTAGAGTTTCTATATAGAGCAGACCTCTCAACTCCCTGATTTCTCCCACATTGCCCCATTATTGTCAACTCCTACTGATTTATTTTTCATCTCTATAGTTTTTCCTTTATGCAGCCTGTTGGCTGGCTTCTTTGATTGCAAAAAACATTTAAGATTCATCCATTCTGTTGAATGAATTAGTAGTTTTTTTCCTTTATACTATTGAGTAGTATGCTTTAAAAAAATATTTTACTTATTTATTTGACAGAGAAATAGAGGTAGCACAAGTAGGCAGAGCAGCAGGCAGAAGGAGAGGGAGAAGCAGCTCCCTACTGAGCAGGGAGCCCAATGCAGGGCTCGATCCCAGGACTCCAGGATCATGACCTGAGCCAAAGGTAGCCGCTTAACTGACTGAGCCACCCAGGTGACCCAAATGTCTGCCATTTTTTGGATGTAATAATTTGTTTTATTTATTCATGTCTGAAGATTCAAGCTGGGTTGGTTAGAATTTTTGGCAACTTCTATTTTAAATTGTTTTAATATTGTTTTCTGTTAAATATTGTATAAATATTAAGAATGTTTATTATTTTAAATATAAATCTTGTTAAATAATTTAAATTTATATATTGAAGTTGTTTTCGAAACATTAATACATTTTTAAAAATCCAGTTTATCTGAACTTGAAATTCAGACTCATGGATATAATGTGTGGCTAATTAAGGAAAAATTGGGATAGTAACAACATATTCTTATAAGACTGTGGAAAAGATCCATATTTCTAAAGATTTTAATATGTTGTAAATTTGAGATATGATTGTATATTAAAGTCATTTTCTTTCAGCCTCAAGTGAGATAAAGCCCATAAATCTCTTACTAGGGGTTTGCTGGCTTCTTGCATTTCTTTGATGCAAGTGAAATAATTTAGTCATTGCCATACTTCTTCAACCATGTTTCTCTGCCATTCTTCATTCTGTATCCTCTCTTCCCTACTTTTTGGAAGTGAATTAACCAATTATTCTTCTACATCTCCCCCTTTACTATTGCCTTGAATTGTTGGGTGATCATGGTGGAAGTGGCCATTGCCTTTGGATAGTTACTGTGGCTTCTGAGAAAGAGGCTCTATGATAAGCAGTGGTCATGGCAGTGCAATGCCAGGGTTTTACCAACTTTGCTGGAGACTTGGGCAGCCTACTTCATCAGCTGAGGGCTGCATTCCATCCCTCAGTACATGAAGAAAGCTTTCAGTTTGTTTAGTTTCACTGTTTTCAGATGGATTTCCATTGTTTTAAGAATCATTCTTCTTTGTATTTTTGGTTTATCTTTCTCCCCTAAGAGTAAAGCACTTCACATTATTTGAGAAAATGCAATGGGTAATGTTGATATGATTAATTCATATGGCACTTTCAGTAACCATTTCATAGCCTTTATAAATGTGAAATAAAATGTGATTTTTATTTGTTGTATCTCATGGTGGCATGATATATGAATATTAAAGTTAACCTTTTCTTTTAGAAGTTATGTTTTGAATGTTTTGGCCTTTCAAAGTATGATCTAGAGAAAAATTTAGTATTTGTATTGTTTCAACATTTATAGTGTTAAAGAAAACCTTAAACATATTGGGAGATGGGTTTTTTGTCATTAAACTATATATGCATATGAATACATACAAAATATATATGTATACATACACACATATTAGAGTATCTGTATTATATTTCTCTAAGTTACTTATATTATTACTTGTATCAATGATAAGAAAATGGGAAGTGTGGATAGATAAAATCTGGGAGATGGTGAAATATTGTTAAGAATTTAAAGTAACTTGGGGTGCCTGGGTAGCTTAGTCATGAAGCATCTGGCTTTGGCTTAGATTGTGATCCTAGAGTCCTGGGATCGAGCCCCTCATGGGGCTCCCTACTCAATTGGAAGCCTGCTTCTCCCTTTCTCACTCCCCCTGCTTGTGTTCCCTCTCTAGCTGTGTTTCTCTCTGTCAAATAAATAAAATCTAAAAAAAAAAAAATTTAAAACAACTGAAATACAATTAAATATATATTATCTTGAAACATGTTTACGTGGTTGTGGAAATTCCTAAAATGTCTATTTTAAATATTTAAAAAAATTTAAATGTTGAATTGAAAATAGAATATTTCATATTTCATGATAATTTTTTTCACTTTAGAACAAATTATCAGGATTATGTGGAAACTTCGACAAATGTACTTCAAATGATATGACCACTTCCAATAACTTAGAAGTGAGAAATGCCCAAGTATTTGGAGATAGTTGGGCATTAGGCCAGGTGAGTAGAATATATGTATTAGAGAACTTAACAAATATTTTTTGGTATATTTATTCACTCATTCACTTTTTTCTTATAGGAAAATTTATTTAGATAATACTATTTCATGTCATATTTGTATAATAATTCATAACTAACAAATCACTTTCACTTTTACCTTTGGTAAAGCTTGTGACAGTCTTGTAATGTAAGATGAAGAAATTGAGGCTCAGGAAGATTAAATGACTTGCTTAATATTATATGTCCAGAAAGAAGCAGAGGTGACATTCAAATTCATGTCTTTTAGTCTCATGCTTTTCCTTCCATAGCAAATGCTTTATCAATGTATTTATATTTTTAATCATACAATTTTTGCCGACTCAAAGCAATGAAAAAATGAAGGCAGAATTCCTCATCATTTGTTCTCCAGACATGGTTGAGTGTGGGATGGGGATGGGTAAGGAATGGATCTGTGGTCGGCTACCTCTGGGAGAAATTTGAATAAATTAAGTTACACATATTTCTTTTTTGAAGGATTTCTTAAGGAATTAAGTTTCCAAGGGAGGAATAAATCTGAAGGGTTTACCAACTTATTGACACAGAACCTGATTTTATGTATTAGTTGTCAAGGAAATAGTGTCCTGTGGGCCACACTTTGAGAAATGCGAACTAACTCAGAAAACAGATCCCAATTGGAAATTATTGTTACTCTTCTTCTTTTTCTTTTTAGCCTATTTTTCTTTCTAGCTGAAAGTGGTGTCCATAAGTACAGCTTTTTGATTGGTTACTTATTGCTTAATTACTTTCCACTTTACCTGATTTATCTAATATATTTAAATTTCTTTACAAACAAAAGGAGCGGGGACTGGGATAAAACATTCACCTAATTCAGTAAAATTCAAGCAGCATATTTCAATATGACTGAGCTGAAAAGTACAAACATTTTATTTAATATATGAACTATCTACTCTATGGAGAGATACAAAATCCTTTTTATTATGGCTTTCATATATCATGTTGCACTTAGAAGCCTTTGAAGAAATTATCTTATATTTGTCCTTTTAAAATGAATTAAGGAATAACCAATTTATAATAATACTTAAATATTTGGAGTAATCAAAGAATCTTATACTCACTATACTGTGTATTCTTATTCATACCTAATGGCCAAAACTAAAAATTTAAAAAAAAAAGTTTTTTCATTTGGTAAGTTCAATTTTGCACTTAGATGCTTTCTAAATTATATGAACCCATAATATGTTTAAAACAAAGCCTCTGACATTAGGAATTTAGAGTCTAGATTAGTAATTGAGGTAGATAAATTAAGAATGGAAATATGAGATAAATGCTTTGATAGAGATGAACAAAGCATTGGCTTCATTATGGTCAAAGAAAGGTTGCTAAAGAAGGTGCCATTGGGCTGAATCCTACAAGACACGGGAGCTAGAAAAGTGAAGATGTTGGGAGACAGTGTAGCAGCAAAGGAGGGAATGGCCCATGAGAAGGTGTCAGGAAGATGGGTGCCTAGTGGGAATTTCAAAGCATTGAATATGGAGGCTCTGGACGGTTTGAAGTCAGCGGCTCCAAGGTATGAGCGCTGGGTTCTAAGGCCCTAAAGTAGTTAGGATGCTCTTATAATCCAGCTGCTAATGTTAAGTCAGTGAAGATTTAGAAAACTAGACAAACTTTTTATAGCATTTAGGATGAATCTGGAGAATCCAAGAAAGTCTCATCCCTTCTGGCTTATTGGGTAGTTGCTGGCACTCTTCCCTGAGGGAGGGCAAAAAGGAGAGGAGATAGTGGAGGAAAGTGGGCCAGGACAAGTACAGGCTAGGGTGCCCTGAGAGAGAATATATAGCAAAACTTATGTGGAGATGTCCAGTTTTGAGATTCAAGAAAGATATTTGGGCTGGAAATATGGATTTGGCAGTTAATAGTATATACAGAATGTTGAAGCCATAAGAAGTATACAGAATGAGAGAAATAGAGGTTTGAGGATCAAGCTTTGCACAGGAGGGGGCAGAAGAATGGGGGAGTAGCAGCCATTGAATTAGGAAGAAACCCAGAAGAAAATGGTATCACAAGAAATAAATGAGTACAGATATTTAAGAAGGGCAAAGTAATAAATAGAGTCAAAGGTATTGAAAGATCAAGTGAGATGAAGATCAAAACATTGCCTTTATATTTAGGCAACTCTAATGAAGAGAGCATTGATGACATTTCCAGGGCGGTTTTGGAGAGGCGGATTAGAAGAGGCAGAGACCAAACTGCTCAGTATGTGGGAGGTGAGCCTGGAGAGACGTGCACGTGTACAACTCCTCAGGGGATGGCTCTGACCGAAATGAAAGAGATGAAAATGAAAGGAAAGAGAATCATTGGCTCACAGAATTTTTTAATGACTGCACTTGAGAGAAATTTAAAAACTATTTACCTCTACTCTCTAATATCACCAGAATTTTAATAGCAATTAATGCTTAATTACTTTAAAAATAATACATATTATTGAGTTGTCTGAGCACAGATGCTTTAGATAGAACCTGTCTAGGAGAATGAGAATAAATGAGATAGGATTGTAAAGGATGGAGTCAGAATAGTTTACTCTGGTTTCAGCCTCAGAAGTCACCCCTTAGAAAACTTTCTCTTCTCCCTTATTTCTCTTCAACAGTGTGAAACCCCAAGTGAATTATTTAAACCCTGTGAGGCACATCAAAACAAATTTCCTTATGCCAAGAAAGAGTGCTCCATTTTGTACAGTGATGTTTTTGCTCCCTGTCGCAATGTGGTAAATGTATACTTTACAAATCTTTCATGTTTTCATGGGTATTGCTGTATCTGTAATACTGAGATGAATGGGACAAAGAATTTAACTAACTGTTGGCTTTTTGGGTGGACTATGTAACCTGTGTCAGGAAGGCAAATTTGGTGATTTGTTTGTTGGAAGAAGTGATGCATTTAGTTGATTTACTTTCTCCCTCAATCCATCTTATTTAACAGCATACATTTGCACATATTATTTGTATTATTCTGTTCTAGTTTATGAAGCATTTTAATACACTCTTGAAGCCAGAAATGATTGGCCAAAGCCATAAATATTTGTTTTTCTTCAGAGAACATTGCTGCATGGGCCTTCTCCTCAACTCAGTGTATAGTTTAAAAGTACTGGCAGTGGCACATTTAAATCGGTCTTAAAAGCATATACCAAGATGGAGTAATTTAAATTTCTAAATGCCTTTCCAACATAGTAATTTTAAGCCCCAGTAGAGTTTTAAAAAATGGTTTAAGGTATTCATAAAAATCACTGAAAGTACAATTGGTAATAAAACATTCTTTTAATTCTATGTGAATATTCTAATAATGAAACAATGACCTTATACAAAATATCAAAACATTATTATATTGCAGGTGTTGAAATTATATTTTTTGTTAGACCCATTACCTGTTTTTTTTCTGGTTCTTTGATCTTACATTTGCCTAATAAATTCCTTTCTCCTTTGGTTCATATAGAGGTTTGAGATACTGAGAACTCTAGGTGGCCATGTTAAGTTGCTAACACCAAATTTTGAAAACCCACCAGTTAGTTTTCTTTTAGAAGGTTGAATTTTAATCAATTATGGTTAGTACTTATCGAAATGAACTCATTTTTTTATTTCATTTTCAGATTGATGTTACTTCTTTTGCCAAAAATTGCCATGAAGACACGTGTAACTGTAATCTCGGTGGAGACTGTGAATGTTTATGCACAAGCGTAGCAGCATATGCGTACAAATGTTGTCAGGAAGGGGTATCTATTCACTGGAGGTCATCCACTCTTTGTTGTGAGTACCCTAGTGAGAACATCATCATCATGTGGGAACCTTATAAGAAGATTAATTTGTTCTATCACCGAACAAATACCATGGAATACATGCAAATAGAGTTTCTTTAAGATAACTAAATTTTCTATTCCTTTGACAATGCAGATAAATTGTAGTATACCTAAAGGAGTTATAAAAATAAAAATCAAGATAAAATTTTCTACTCTGTTCGACTGTTGTCACTTTAACATTTGAACTATAACTTGCATACCATCCTCAACTTGTTTATGATTTCATTCCCCTTATGATTGTGAAATTTCACTGTTCTGATTATAAGAAACAGATTTGAGTCTTTAAACTTTTCATTTACTTATGTAGATGGTAAGTCATCTAAAGATTTTAACACATCTGGTTCACATTTCTAAGTAGGCAGATATATTTGCCTACCTATAATATAGTCTTACAAAATTTAATTTTCAACACATCACTCAAAGAATACTCTTTGCCTAGAGGAAGTTCCCAAATAATGATGTTATTCTGTGCCTTTTTCCCTTGGTCATTGATAAACATAGTCATATTTTGCATACTTTCAGATAAGGGGTCAGGTTCTTATAGAATTTAATATTTATTCTTTTATTTTTTAGCACTTGACTGTGACTATTACAATGAAGGTATGTGATATTTAAATAAAGACTATTACTATAGCATTCTGTGGGATATATTTTCAGATTAAGAGTTTTTGAACAATGTATTTGGGAACAATGGTTCATAATTTGATATATAACTCAATGAAAACCTTTACTTTCTAAAATTTGTCTAAATTTCTAACTATGTGAGTCAAAATTTATTCCCTGTAAAATAAAAAGTGTGTGTGACTAAGTTCTCAGCATTTAGGAGGACTTCAATAAATGGATTTTGTATGACATGAATGAATGAATGAATGAGTGAAGAAAGCTAATTTTTTAGGCAGAAAGGAGAGAAGACATATACCACATGCTTATCTTTTACCATTTTGTATAAATATAAACATTATTCAAACTATGTCAGAGCTATTGAACAAATATTAGTATGATGATAAGAATGTAAGGAATTTATTTTGCCATCATTGTGGTAAAATAATTATTTATGTTTTATCAAAATGAGAATTGATTGATTTAACAGTAATAATGGATCTCTCCTAGCCCCATCAAGCAACCAAATTTGCAGTGAGAAGTCTAAGAAGGGATGCTACCTAAAATAGACGCATTACAATAAGAAGAGACATCCCCAGTTTTACATCTTCAGTGAAAATGCCAGATAATGGCAGAATTAAAGCCTCCTTTTTTTGTCAAACTTGCTTATTGAGGAAGGCATAGCCATTCAAACCTAATTCAAACAAGTAAGATGATCCAGGATGGTGTTCAGTGCTCATTTTGTCAGTGACTGGACAAGCTCCAGACTCATGATGGGATAAATTAGAGTAATAGTTACAGGAAAACTGGGCCATTACAAAACCCCCAAGCAACGAATCAAAGGCACTTTTGGTGCCATACTGAGCTAGGGAGAAATCTGTCAGCTATAAATACCCATAGAAAGCCAGAATTTTAGAGAAATAGAGATTATGGATTAAAAAGAAAACTGACATTTTAGTTTTTGGTTTTTTTTTGTTACATTTATGGAAGCTTGATGGAGAAAAAAAGCCCAAAGTTAAAAAAAATTCAGTGGTAGTTAAAGAAAATATAAACCAAAAATATCTCCTGTTGAGAAGTTCAACCACATGCGTGCGTGCATACGCACACACACACACACACACACACTCCCCGTCAATACTTTGGATATCATGCTTAAATTGAGACTGAGCCCCTAATATTAATAACAGTAATAATAGCAATAGCTTTTATTTTTAACTAATTTACATATATCATATAATTAAACTTCAAAATATACCTATAAGGTATTACTATTAACACTTTATAGAGGAGGAAACTGAGGATCAGAGGTGTTAAAATAACTTGGTCAAAGTCACTTAGTCAAAAATGTGGTAACTGAGATTTGTAGGCAATCTGAGTTCAGAACCAAGAGCTTGACCTCCAGTTTACATTTCCCTGGTGTCTGCTCAACGCATGTCAAACTCAGAAAGATTACCACACACTGTTATCATGCGCTCTGTACAATGTACACAGACATCAGTTTGAAAAAAGATGCTCCAGTAACTTCCTCACTTAAAAATTCCTGCCTCACACAGTTCTGCTGTAAAAATCTCCATCTGTGCCTTCATACTTTCTGGCATTCCTTCCGTAGTCCTTTGGATCCCGATGCAGAATTTTCTATGAATACTGAATTTCTACCTTTTGCTTCTTGGTACATTTTGCTTTCTGTCAACAAGTCTGCTGTACTTGTTGATGGTTCTTTTTTTCTAATGTGTTATAGGACTCTCCAAACCACTTCTTCTGGTGTCATCTATAATCTTAAATGGGTAATATTTGGAGGGCAGACATGGGGCATTTAGCCTCCATGAGACACTGATTGATTCGGTGGAGTGACAGGGAAATCTGTTTCCTATGATCAAAATAATAGGTAAAAACATTAACCTGACAACAAGAGTACAAGTTTGTAAAAATAACACAAGGAAGATAGATGATTGAAGGGGCATATAGAATTGAGGAGATTGTTGATAGTAGTTATGAAAAAGAAATTTGTTTTAAATGAGTATTTTAATTTGTTTCATCCTAACTAATTTCATTGATATTTTAAACCTACCTTTAAACCTTCTTTGGATATTCAGCACTGATCTATTTCTTCCTTTACTTATTTCATATTAGATACTGTGTTATCAAGATACTTATTAATATTTAAAGTTGATGCAGAAGTAAACAATTGTGATTCTGTAGGAGGAGAATCAAAAGAAGTAGGAGAATTTAGAGGTTACCATGATATTATTTCAGTAATCTTTAATGCAAAGACTGTATGTAATATCTTCATGTTCATTTTATGGCATTCACTAAGAATACTAAGATCTTTATTATTGCGATTGCTGTCAGTGAGCAACTTCAGTATTCCTCTAAAAATTGTTGTGCAAGTTCTAAGCTCAGAGTGATTTTGTTAGCCAGGATATGCTTAACATTGTATTTAAATATCACTGAAGAAAATGATTGCTTTTAGTAGGTGGTAAAATTACACTTCTCCTTAAAGAAAATTAATGATAAAGTCAAATATTTGGCCTCAAATGCTAGTGAAAATTCATGACTATCCAGATACAAGATATCAATCAACTGGGAGACAGTTCAGAAGCTTTCAATTTTTATACAGATGGATTTCTCAGGTGACAATTGTCTCTTCAGTTTGCTGTTAGTAAAGGACAGATGCTGTGGAGGAGAGAAATTTTTCTTTAGTTATCTAATTCATTTCCCCTATTCTTATATTGAATGTCCATGAGGGTACTTCAGTCCCTGAAGTTGTAGTTTTATATGTCTTCTTCATTTTGAATTATATCTCATTATGATTTACATACTTATCTACTGATTTATACATTATTTACATATTTGTACAAACCAACAAATTTATAAACTGAAATACATTGGCATCTCGGAAGTTTGTCGCTCTTACCTCTCTTTGAAAATGAGCCAGCAAATAGTGGAGACTGATGATACAGCTTTCTTTGGTTGTTGTAGACTTGGGCTCATAAGAAAACACTGTGCATTGTATGTATTTGTCAGAGCAGTGGGGAGTCGGTGCTATGGACTCATGGAGAGATTCTTCACTGTATCTGCTCAGTTTTTCTTGGTGGGGGCAGTTGTCTTCAAGTCTCCATCTCTATTCAAGGTGTTCAAATTCCTGATAAAACTCTTTTTCTCATGGCTTCGTAAGGGTCCCTATCTGCTCAATGGTGAGGTGTTTCCAGTCCGTGGAGGGGTCAACACTTGAAGATAACTTATCCTGAGTTCCTGCCTCTTCTCTAGGTCTTCATGATGGAAATTTTGGTCCTTAGTCCCTTTTTTGCCTTAAAGACTTTTGACTCCAGTCTAATGAATTCTCCCTTCCTTCAAACCTGACCTACAGTCCTGAAAGAGGAAAAAAATCTAACCCTCTGATCTTTTAGATTTTTCCCCCTCCTTCTTAAGAATGGGCTTAGTGAGGAAAATTGTTCTTGAGATAAAGATTAGAGGAAAGAAGGAATGAGAAATTCACTGACAACAACTGGATTGATATTTTATGCGAGCACTTCCACATATATTTTAACATTTTACATAACCTATAACATAGAAAATATACACATACCTCTGCCAAGCATACAGGTGATAATTATGTAACCTAATTTTGATGATTCAGAAGAAACTTCTAAGTTTTATAGTCTCTCAGTTATATTAAGAATCTTAAAAAAAAAATCTTAAATGGCATAGAAATTAGGTGGAAGATAAACTGAACTTATCACAAAACCTACCCCATCATTTTTTTTGAATGTCAGTGAACTTATTTATAATTATTAAGATAAGGTTTGCAGAAGAGTTATTCTGATTGGGCTTCAAGTTTTTCTCTACACTAGTAAGTTTTTTACTATAGTGAATATTTTCCATTTTATATGGAGCTTGTTAAGTGCATGAGAAACAATCACATAAGTAAAAATAACTTTGGACTTCTTTGCTGAACTCCATCCTATTTTCTTTTCTATAGACATGCCTCACTGGTAAAATCAGTAATTTCCCGAACAAAAAAATACTGTATATCATGTCTGTGAATTCTGTTTTCATGCAATGCAACCTATTAGAGAGTGATGATTTTTAGAAGACTTTCAAAATCCTTGGCCATGGATAGAGATAAATTTATGTTTGAGAATAGATTCAAATCATGGGGTATTAGAGTGGAAAGTTACCTGGACAACTTTCCTCATATAGGTGAGAAAAACTGAGACCCAGAAAGCTTAAATCAATCTTCTAAGGAACACTGTTTTACATATATAGATACATGTAAACATATATACATATACAAAACATATGTGTTTTAAATTACATAATCTAAATATGATGTATATATTCTAATTCATTATAGTATACTATTTTTGAAAATAGTTCACTTATTTTATTAATGGTAAGTACTTAAGTGCACAATAATTTTTGTAGCATTTCTTTGTTATTAACATCTATCCCATTGAAATGACAGCTTGAAATGTAGAACCCCCTATGCCAACTTACAATTCTCTTATCTGCATTTAACTAGGGCTTGGAGAAGGGCCATACATGCTGGCAAGTTATGGACAGAGTGGCCTTGTTCTGGGGACCAATATGACCACTAGAAGCACTTTCTCTTTGCCAAAGAGTAGTGTTCATGGCAATTTATTTTTTAGTTTTATGATCACTCCAGGCCTTTTTAAAGAGAAGGCATCATGTAAGTATAAATTTCTAACTGAAAATAAGAATTTCACTTTCCCTTTAAATTGTTTTTCATTTATTCATGCAGTAGGTATTTGTTGGGGATATGATACATGTATGGCATTTTTTTAGGTGTCCTAAAGGATACAAAATAAAATAAGACACTGGTACATGAACCAACTATTGCTTTTGTATATACAATCTTTTTTTTAATCTCTTCCACATATACATTAGGATTAAAATTATTTGTTTAAATTTTTGGTCTTAAATAAAGCACGACTTAAATTTTCATAGTAACCATGATAGACTTGATTTGAAATTTTTGAAATTTTGATTTGATATCAAAGAACTTAAATATTAAGGAAATAAATCAGAGTGTAGAAAGTCTGTTATCCTTATATGGCCTTGTGGGTCCTGGTACCTGGTCCCATGTTTACTGATTTGCATCTGCAGATCTATACTGGTCCTACCCACTTGGCACCTGTCCTGACTAGTGGTTAGTGTCCCTTCTGATCTGGCAATAATCAGGCTACGTTGGTGTTATACTAGCCCAACATTATATGATAACATTGGTCTTATACTAACTATACTCAGAATCACGCATGAGGTGTTGTATGAGCTTAGAAAATATTAAATGAATCAGACTTAATTTTTATATCTATTTTGAGAAATCTCCTGATTTTCTAGTTAGAATGAATTGCTTCATTCTTGTAAAAAGAACTTAGATTTTTTTTTTTAATTTGACAGAGAGAAACACAGCTAGAGAGGGAACACAAGCAAGGGGAGTGAGAGGGGGAGAAACAGGCTTCCCACTGAGCAGGGAGTCCAATGCGGGGCTCGATCTGGGGACTCGATCTGGGGACTGGATCCCGGGACTCTGGGATCATGACCTGAGCTGAAGGCAGACACTTAATGACTGAGCCACCCAGGCGCCTCAGAACTTTAATTCTTTTTAATCTATGAAAACACCTATCACAGTCTGAATTTCCAATTTATATGTTTACTAAATACTTTCCCTCTGAAAAGATTTCCTTTATTCTTTTTTGCATCTTCTAGGGCTCAGCAGACAGACTTGCAAGTTTTAAAATGCCTTTGGGATTATATATTGGATTTGAACAAGCTCTTCATTTTATGGTTTATAATAATTAATATTTTAATAGAAAAATCCTAGGGCACCTGGGTGGCTCAGTTGGTTGGGCGACTGCCTTTGGCTCAGGTCATGATTCTAGAAAGCCGGGATCGAGCCCCACATCGGGCTCCGGGAAGCCTGCTTCTCCTTCTCTCACTCCCCCTGCTTGTGTTCCCTCTCTCGCTGTGTTTCTCGCTGTCAAATAAATACAATCTTTAAAAAAAAAAAAAAGAAAGAAAAAAGAAAAATCCTAATGGATTTAAACTAAGACAATTAAAGCCTAAAATTTAAGGTCTAAGAAAGGAAACCTAAAATCTCAATTAAAAAACTTTTCTAAAAAAACCAAAAAACAAAAAACTTTTCTATCATGAGTTTTACCAATATGAGGAAAACTCTTTAAAGCATGTGACAAAAAAGGATGACATTTCTCAAATGTTTTATAGTTGTTCATTAGCCATTTGACCATCTATTGGGAAATAGACAATATTGTTGAGCAAATAGTTTTTTCTTAATGTAGCAAAATCCTTGCAAGACTATTTACCCATTAAGAACCCAGTGATATTGAAATGTAATGACATGCCTAAATTGATCTGTTTCCCTATTTTCTTAGACTGTCCAGTTTAGCCATTTGGAGATTCTGTGCATTTGAAAATGTTATAGCTTGCAAACACAAATATGTGTTCAATCAATCATTCAATCCCTTTTTGAAATTGTGTGTGCTGGGGTCCTAAGCCGATATTTCTTTTATTCCCCCGAGGGATAAGAGAAATTATTTAAATATAAAACTCAGCAAAGACTGACCTTTATGAGGTTTTGAGCTGACTAACAATTCATTACATTAAAATATTAATTTTCTTTTTAGAGATCTTAGAATTCATCTCTGAAATCTTGGAGCTTGGTATTCATTATATATGGCAGGTGTGCAGTGCTGTCTTTGCAAATACATTTAACAGTGCTGGGCTGATGATCTCCCTCTGAGAACCCAGGCAGGTGTCAAACATGCTGCTCTGTGTTTTACAGCATTGTCACTTGTTTCCTTGGAATCTGCCGAACGGCCAAACTACTTTCTCTATGTCCACGATGATGACACTCTTAGTTTGGAACTGTGGCAGGCAAATTCAGCCTTCCATCGGAGAGCTACGTTTTTCCACCATCAGGGTCTCTGGATTCCTGGTTATAGTGCATTTGAGTTATACAGCAAGAAAGGCTTTTTCATCATCCTCACAGATTCTAGTGTCAAAGCATCAAAATATGATGATTCTGAAGAATTCAAACATTCAAGTAGCTTCAGCATAGAAGGTATGGTTTCTGAGATCCTCAAAAGGAGAACCATAGGTAATTTACATTACGGCAAAATATCAGATTTTAATTTTTAAGTCATTCCTAATTGAGTCCATGCAGATCAGATTGTATGACCTCAAGTGAGTAAGTTTCTTAACTTTGTCCTTCGGTTTATGTAAAATTAGAATGGGGGAATTAATAATACCTACTTTATAGAGTTATTATGTCACATAAATTAATTGGCAGACAGCTTAGAACAGCCTTAAATAATGATACTTTAAGTTATGGCTCCAATTATTACTTTTAGGGCTATCTGGACTTTGGAAACCAAACTTCCTCATATCTCTTGGGTCTACTGTTTATACTTTTTCTTTCCTAGAAGGCAGCTTCTCAATAACTTGATTCTTAATGAAAAGAGAGCATGTTTATCTCTGTCTTTTGAATAGTAGGGTATCTGGTTCCATTGACTTCTGGAAGATTTCCCTGGTTCAGTAGAAGCCTGATTTTTTTTTTCTAGAAATGTTTACAGCTTTATAGCTATTGAATTTTCTGAATTTCAGAGAGGCATCTTTATTACCTCATCTGATGTTTTTTCAAAATCTAGGAGCTTAGCATATGCCTTAGATCTCCCAAACAAATTATCTCATTTTAACCTATCATTTGTTTCATTCTTTCATTTGCTTTTTCTGTTGTGGGTTAATTTCTGCAAACCTTGATAGTCTTTGGATTTTAGAAATTCAGACAAAATTCAAATTTTTGCCTATTAAAAAGGATTCCTGTACTCATGAGAAAAAGTCACTGATATGCCTATACTACTACATTCTACAGAGTAGATATGATATTTTTACTTGAGTTTACTTAAAAGTTGAACATTATGAGTCTCTATTTCTCCTCCGATCTCGAAATTTGCTCTGTTGCCAACAGCATAATCAGAATTTCAGAAACTTATCTTTGTGGACTTCTTAAAACTAGGAAACTCTAGGGATCTAATCTATTCTTAGAATCAGCCCTCTGTCAGGACCCACAATTCCAGTGACCCAGATCTAATGGCTCCTCTAATCTTTAGATGCACAGATGCCTTCCAAAAAGTTTTATTTTCCTACCCATGCTTTAGAATTGCATTATGTATCCAGAATCTGAGAAACATAACCTCTACTCTGAATTTGCTCCTTTATGGAGCTCTCTTCTCCAGAGATAATTTTGGACTGCTACAGAAAGACTGTTCTATGTTGTGGGAAGAGAGTACTAGCAGAATTTGTAAGAGCAAATGCTTCAATCAAGGGAGGTTTTATAACTGTAAGCATGTATTATTAAAACCCATTCCTTTATTTTTTTCATCAGATACTACTTACCATCTACAAGGTAATGCTTTAAGTTCTGTGAGAACAAAGATGGAATGCTCTCCCTAGGTCTGATGTCAGGAAACCTGTCTTTCGTCTTGCCATTTTTCTAATTGTTTCAACTTGGCAAGTCATTTGGCTCCTCTGAGCCTCATTTTTTTCACTTATAAAATGAAAATAATACTCAACAGTCTTGCTAGGATAAAAGAGAATAACGGACAAAAAATTACTTTGCAAAAAGTAAAATTCCAAACAAGTGTTCAGTATTATGACATGTAGGTCATGAGAACCCCCTGAACATAAAGGGAAAAGATTTTGAATTTTTCTTGGCTTTCTCCAACTGCTGGCTTTTAAAAATCTTTGGAAGGTAGACTAACATTTAGATATTCAACCTAACCATGAAATACTTTGATCACCAAGCAATTGCCATGCCTTTTCCCCCTAGCTCTGTCTTTTCTACAGCATTATGGTCAAGGAGGGGTCAAAACCTAGAAGGATTACTATCATAAACCATTATTTTTCAAGCTGTACCTAAAAAAATCTGTGCAATCGAGACTTTTTTTCCCCCAGAAATCCAGGCAGCAGTGCCCTACCGGAGGATGTGTGAATGGAGATATGAACCTTGTGCCACTCCGTGCTTTAGAACATGCAGTGACCCTGAGGCACAAGCATGTAAATTTCTTCCACCGTAAGTCGTGTTTAACCATTCAGTGTGCAGCTTCCCACACTAGCAGATTTTTCTCTTAGACTTTTTTTTGGAATTTTAAAATTAAACAATAGTTCTCAAGACTCATTTGTATGTGTTTTATACTTACTAAAGAATTAATTTCCTTTTATTCAGGCAGTGTTTATTGAGGGATTGCGATGTGGCAGGATTTCTAGCTGATACGGATGGAGTACTAAACTAAACAAAGGACCTGCCCTCATGGTGCTTATGTTGGGTTAAAGCAGAGAATAAGCCAATAAAAATATAAATATGTAATACAATATATTGTTATATGGAGGTAGGTGTTGTGGAGAAACAGAACAGCAAAGTAAGGGAGACAGTTGTGGCCTACTGTGGTGGAGACTTTGTTTCTTTCTCTGAACAATACTCTGGTATATTTTAGACAGACAAGTGACGTGATTTGATTTTTGTTTAAAAAGTTTCCTTTGGCTGTTGTACGGACAGTTGGGGCGGCGAAGGACAAGGGCAGAAGTGGTCAGTAATTCAGATAAGACATGAAAGGAATTTGACTAGGTTGGTAGCCCTAAAAGTTGTGAAAAATGTGAAGATTCTGAATGTATTTTGGACTTAGGGCCATGGGTTTTATGGATTTAATATCAATCATGACAGAAAAAGGAGTTATATTCAAGATTAGGCCTCAGCAATTTGTAGGTAGAACCATATAAAATTACCATTTTTGTGGTAAAAGTTGCTCAAATATTAGATTTTTCCACTTAATGAAGTTGCCATTTATTAAGGTAAGGCAGATGGTAGGAGAAGCAATCTGTAGGAAAAGTTAGGAATTTAGTTTTGAGGATATGAAATTTGAGACCAAAAATTGTTCATTAGATTTGACAAAATAGAGACTAGGAAGAGGCAAAATGAAGAGTATAAACATGGAACAATAATAGGAGGGAATATTTTTTAAAGGATCATTTTACATGAGGCATCTGCGAGCTTTTCTGTGACAGACACTGGATCTACAAAAGGTCCTGGGCACGTGAATGAATTTCCAGTCTTTAGAAAGAAGACCGAAACAAAACCTGATAATGATAATACAGTGCAAACAGAGCTAAAGCAATAATGACAACAACTAACCCACTGTAGTCTTTGCAGAGTGACTCACACGGTGCCAAGTGCTGTGAACTGGGTCATCTCTTCATCCCCATTGTCAGGGGAGGGAACCTTACAGAGGCACAGAGAGGGTGACACAATATGCTCTCTATGACATTTTGTAGGCAGTCGTGGGGCTAGGAATGGAACCTCTGCTGGATACAAAGTGTCCTGGGAGCAGAGCAAATGAAGTATTTTTATTTTTTTCTTTTTCTTTCTTTTTTTTTAAGATTGTATTTATTCATTTGAGAGAAAGAGCATGCACAAGTGGGGGAGGGGCAGAGGGAGAGGGAAGAGCAGATTCCCCACTGAGCAGAGAGCCCAAAGTGGGGCTCCATCCCAGGACCTGTAGGTCAGGACCTACGGTGAAGGCAGACAGACGCTTAACCATCTGAGCCACCCAGGCGCCCTTTATTTTCTTAAAAATAAGAACAGATAATTCTTTATGAAAAGGAGACATCTCCAGCATTCACTTGGACCTCTCATGTTCACATTTCTATTTCCTGCCTCTTCTAGTAGCCAGCAGGAGGAAGGGACACAATGGGAGCCCAATAGTGAAGAGGGCACTGGGGCAAGGATGGAAGGAAGACAGAGGGCAGAGAGCACGGCCAGCCCAGGCACAGGGGAGGAAATGGGCTATAGGGTGAAGTGGCATATTATTTCTTGTGGTGTGACTGATCTCCTAGGCAGCTGAACCCAGATCCTCAATGCTTCCATAGTTTGGTCTGTAGCTATTCCAAAGCTTCACATTTGGTTAGAATACAGAGAAGAGATTCAGGATGAAACTTTGTCTCTGCCAGGGTGTTTCTCATCTCTTTTTTCAGCTTCTTCCTCTGCCCTGCACTGAGGTGCGTAATTATGCTCCTCCTTGTATTTGCAGCCCTGAGGGGAGACTGAAGTATGGAGTTATGGCTTTTTTTTTTTTTTTAAGATTTTATTTATTTGAGAGAGAGGGTGAGAGATCATGAGAGGGCAGAGGGTCAGAGGGAGAAGCAGACTCCCTGAGCGGGGAGCCGGAGGCAGGACTCAATCCTGGGACTCCAGGATCATGACCTGATCTGAACCCAGTTGCTTAACCAACTGAGCCACCCAGGTGCCCTGGAGCTGGGGCTTTAACATACCTTTGCACCCCTCCTCCAACAGAACCGCTGCGCTCATTCTAGATAATTGCAGTTTCTGGCACATAGTGAGTGTTAAAAACAAAAATATCTAGTGGAAATGAGAACTTATATGAGAAAAGATGCCAACTCGCATATCATAGAGCCCATATGTAAATAGTTTTTTCTCTTATGTAATATACCTATTATAAGAAATGGTCTACATCTAAGGCATTTATTTATCAGTCAGAAGTTGTATAGATGATCAATTGTATGACAAAATAAAGAAGAATCTGCTGTGTGCAAGCATGAAGGTATTTTAAAGGAGTAAGTTACTGATCTTTGCAAAATATTTTCGAAGAGTGGCTATGGTTTTGACTTGCATAAAACCATTACAAAGTAATTGAGTTGCACAAAAAATTGATGTTTATTTAACTTAATGATAACAGACTGGCCTTAGTCTCTTCATCCATATTGTAACTTCAATTTTTGTTTTTTGTTTGATGAAGTTTAGAGTAGAATAGGAATATCATACACCAGTTATTTTTTTTTTAAGATTTTATTTATTTATTTGACAGAGAGATACCCCAAAGTTTTATTATTCAAGTTCATTTTAGAAAATAAACAATTGGTAACCTAAACTAAGCTATTTATGAAAAAAAAATCATCTATGAGGGAATTATCCAAGAGATGGCTAAATGTCTCATGTTAAAAGAGAAATTAGGTGCGCTGGGTGGGTCTGTCGTTAAGTGACTGCCTTAGGCTCAGGTCATGATCCTGGAGTCTGGGGATCCAGCCCCGCTTTGGGCTCCCTGCTCAATGGGAAGGCCGCTTCTGCCTCTCCCTCTCTCACTCCCCATGCTTGTGTTCCTTTTCTAGCTGTGTTTCTCTCTGTCAAATAAATAAATAAAATCTTTAAAAAAGGGAGAAGTTACCTTTTCTTTTCTTTTTTTTTGAAGTGTTGCCTGAATTTTCTTCCGTGAACTAGTGCCCTCTGGTGGTAATACTTCTAATGTCAGGTTCATTTTCACCTTGAATTGGAAAAAGGCCTTGAGTATTTTTAATTCAAATTCTTTACAGATATTGGAAATATGTAAAATTGGAAATGTCTAAAAATACTAAAAATGTTCATACTAACTTTTAGTGTATTTGTAAGGCAAATAAGCAAGGCTTTTTATAAAACATTTGTGTTAATTCTCTCTAGCATCTATGAATCTAATTGGTTATACACAAAATATTGCATTTATTTTCTTTGAATCAGAATAAATTGGACTCTGAGCCGCAATTGGACAAGAAAGAAAATGTAACCTCACTTCTTATATTAATGTCATTCTCTTAGACAAAAGCATTTTAAATGGCCCCTCTTGTCTTTGTCCCATGATGTCTAAGCCATAGCTCCTTTAAATTTGAGAACCCTGCTTTGCTTCTGTGCCATGCATGAGAAATGGAGATCCTTAAGAAAACCAAACATCCTGGAACTTGAAACCTAATCTCCATAGGCTTATATACAACCCTATCCTCCCAGGACTCAGCCAAACATATGGGGTCTTGAGAACTGCAGCTTCTGCTCCTCCTCCTCCCTGTTCTCAAAGAACAGCAACCTCCATTCCTTCCACTCGGAGATTCCTAATATCTTTTCAATGACTTCAGGGCTTAATAGTACTCAAGGAGAGCCACTGAGTAAGTCTTGTTCTGCCAGTGTCCTTAAGGCAAGGATACTTTAAAAGCATCTCTATCTGCTGAGATTTGGGGGAATATAGGAGTGGAAAGTACAACAAATGTAAATTAAAATCACAATAAATGATTCTTCTGCATTTCCAGTGATTTATAGAGCATGGCTTTAGTGTGTTCCAAACACAAGTTTATGCTTTTGAAAATTCTGTATTCAAATTCTTCCTTAATCATGAATGATACCTGTTTATGAATGAAGTGTGATGGAATGGCAGCAAATGGAGCATTCCTTACTGCTTGACAAATAGAATAGAAGACTTTCAGGAAGAATATGTCTTAGTTGTATATATTAAATACAATATTTTTTTTATATTTTAAACTTTTTTCACTTTCTTTTTCATGTAAAGGGTTGAAGGATGCTTGCCTTACTGCCCTAAAAATATGATCCTTGATGAGGTCACCCTCAAATGCGTTTATCCAGGAGACTGTAAGTGGGAAACTTACCTAATTGATTCTGAAACATGAAACACTTAAATATTTTTTTCTCTACTGATAGCAAGTGGTTGTGAACAGAAGTTTTAGACAACAGACTTTTATATGATTCTTCTTTAATATCCCTTCCACATTTTTTTTTGTTTTTACTTACTTTCCAAAGCATATAAATCTTCCCTCTAACATCCCTCCTGTGCTCTCTATCCCAAAACATTTTTCTTGAAGCTAAAGAACCCTATTGGAAGTATTTCTATGCCTGATTTTAAGCACAACAGATTAAAGAAGCTGTCTTTGTGTTTTTTGGTAGGCATACCGCTGATTCCCATAGAACCCACATTAGTGCCACCAGGTAAGACTTCTCTACCCATGTTTACAGCTACTGTTACCATTTGAGCCCCTGAAGTTAGCATTATGTAATTTAAGTCTTAACATACTTAATAACGGCTAACTGACATCGGTATTAACCCATTGACTAGAAAACTCAGCAGCCACTGGTCACTTTGTCTCATTCCACAGCAGTTCACTGGCTCAGCATGCTGGGCTTTCTGAGTGGCTTTTTCATTTGGTTCACCTCTCTTCCATTCTGGTAGTATAGATAAGAGGATTTCCCTCACATTTTAAACCTAGAATTTGGGTGTCACTAAATCGTGCTTAAATTTTCACAGTGGTTAAATTGACTCTAAAGAGATGTTAATGCAAAAGGAGTCATCCTTTGGCACTTCCAGTCCCATTCCTTTGTTCTGTCCCAGCCTCTGGAGATTGCGGCTCAAATCTCCCTGCTCTCCCTCTCTAGGAAACCTGGCTTAGGAAAGTGTTTGATAAATCTATTCACAATAAGGCTTAAGAAATGTAATGTATCAGTTTTCCTGAGACTATACTTTAGAAATGTTCAGATACTTATTCTTTTTTTTTTGTTATATTATCATAGTTTAATTGTATTTCTAATTAAATTATCTGTTAAAAAAGGCAGGTAGGTGTTGTGACCTTATATAGGAGTTACGGATTTCATAGTTCATGATAAGAGATTTTTTAAATAAAAATGTTCTGAACCAACTATCTAAATAAACAAAATTTTAAAAATTAAAGTACAGTTGACATACATAAACCTCCTGATAATTATCACTATTCTAACTATTCTTACTGGCTCCTGGTGGGCATTGGACTAACCACTGGGCTTACATTTAATCCTTGTAAGTCATTAGAATTTTTCATGACTCTGTGTTTGTTTTGGACTAGAACTCTATGGCTTAAATGTTTATGATGATAAAAATAAAATATTTAAGTCTATACTGTTTCCTATTTTCTAGAAGATGCAATCTTCTAGAATATAAACACTGCCCCTAGGACCAAGGAATGGGAATTTTGATCTTCTTTATTCTGTGAATTAGAAACTATAAAATAAGCACAAAATTAAGATTACTTAGAGAATTTATTTCACCAAAAAAAAAGTAAGTTTTCTCTTATATCATTGTGATAGACTGAATAATGGCCCTCCAAAGATGTCGATTTCTTAATCCTAAGAGTTTTTGAATATGACCTTACATGCAAAGGGACTTTGTAAATGTGATTAAGTTAAGGATCTTGAGATGGGGAAATTACCCTGTATTATTCATATGTACCCATATAGTAACAAAACACCTGATAAGAGAGTGACAGTAGTGTCAGAATCAGAGAAGGTGACAGGATGACAGAATCAGAGAAGGGAGGAGAGAAATTTGAAGATACTATGCAATGACTTTGAGGATGGAGAAAGGGACCATAAGCCAAAGTATTCAGGCAATTGAAAGAGTTGGAAAAGGGAAGGAAACAGATTCTTCCTTGGAATGCGTAGAAAGAATGCAGCCCCTCTGATACCTTGATTTTTAGGACTTTGACTCCCAGTATCACAAGACAATAAATTGATGATGTTTTAAGCCACAAAGTTTGTAATAATTTGTTACTGTAGCAACAAAAAATGAATACAGTCATTTTTAGGCAATGTCAACAATGAATACCAATTATAGCTAGACAAAATTTCAACCATTCATTTTGGATCTTCTGTGGTCCTTCAGACTCTGACTATTTTAGAGATGACTTTAGTCCTTACAAAAAGCTTTTGAAGATGCCTTACAAATGTGTTTACCAATCACATCTTCCCTTTCCATGGATCACTTCTTCACTGAAACCACCAACTGGTGGTTCACATAGGACTCACAGCACTGTCCCTTCTGACTGCAAGGAACACTAGAAATTCTAAAAATTCACCAAGGGAAATGAATCGGCTTCACTCTTTATTTTTAAAAGACAACAAAATTTGTAACTCCTGAGCACTGTTTAGTGATATTTTGATATTTTTATTTGTTCAAACAATTTTGTTGACACTATCAAGACAGTGAAGATGTTTATAGAACAGTGGCTAAAAATCTGAGCTCTGGAATAAGAATTCCCAAATTTGATTTCTGACCCTTATGCTTCCTAGCTTACCTGTCTATACCCTCATTTCCGTATCTGTAAAATGATGAGAGTATTGTTATCTACTTTATAGAGTCCTTGCAAGGAATACATGAAATTATCAGTATAAAATTCCTTAGCATAGTTTCTACTGCATGAAAATTCCATACATCATGGTATCATTCCACTAATGAAAAAGGTATCTTCATTTCTAACAGGTCCAGAAATGATTACTCCGTCAGACTTCACTGTATTGGACATGTTAACTCCAACAACGACAGGTTTGGAATGTGAGGTATGGCTGGATAATCTATTCTAGTTACTTACATTTCCTTATAGCATCTTTTCAAGTGTCTGTATCACTATCCAAATGGTATTAAACTTCTTTTGCTATGCTCTCTAGTCTATCCTTGCCAGGAAATAATAAGAAGTACACATTACATTTTAGCAATTTTTTTGTCTCCTCTCAGAGGCACAATACCTCTCAGGTATTTTCTTACCTGGTTTAGAGATGTCCTACTGATTAGATTCTGGTCACACTAAGAAAAAACAAAATTCAAATGAAGTGTTTTTGTTTTTTACTCTTAAGGTTTTATTTATTTTCTTGAGAGAGAGATGAGCATGAGCCAGAAGAAGTAACAGAGGGGGAGGAAGAAGGAGAAGCAGACCCCCCACTGAGCAGGGAGCCCAGTGCAGGGTTAGATCCCAGGACCCCAAGATCATGACCTGAGCCAAAAGCAGGAGCTTAACTGACTGAGCCACCCAGGTGCCTCTCAAATGAGGTCTTAAGTATGATCCTTTAATAAAAGTTAACTAATGTGGGGCTTCTCGATAACATGGGAATTAAAGAATATGTATTAAGCAACTATTATATGCCAGGCATTATGCCAGATGACAAAGATACATTGGCAAGCAAAAAAAAAAAAAAAAAAAATTGAGCTCATTGGACCCCTGAGTTTGTCGTTTTCTTGGCTGACACTTGAACACTTGGTTAACTTCTTACTTCAAATGTGCCACTTGTTTGGTAAGCCAGCTGTTCATTCCACCAATATTTATTTAACACCATTTTTGGCCAAGCACTAAGTACCATAAATAAGACAATATAAAAGCAAGCAAAAATCCATGCCTTTATGGAGTTTATATTCTATTGGAGGCTCTAAGATAGCCAGTAAGAAAAATAAGTCGCTAAGTTATATAAAATGTTATAAGGTGCTTCTCAGGAAAAAATAAATCTATTTTCAAAGACATGCTCAGAAAATCCTCACAGGTAAAGTGACTTTAGAGTAGATGATCCAAAGATGTTCAGAAACAGAACCATGCAGGGAACTAAGGCAATGGGAATAGTTATGGGAACCAGGAAACAGGGTTCTAGGCAGGGGACCAGCAAGGGCAAAGGCCCAGAGGTAAAAATGTACCTGACATTTTAAAGGAATTATAAGGAAGCCATTAAGTAAGCAATAAGATAAGAAATAAATTAGATTATTTAGAGCCTTGTAGATGATTATAAAGCCTATGGCTTTTATTTTAAAAGACATAAGAAGACATTGGATATTTTTGAGCAGAGAAATTACACAATCTGATTTGTTTTAGGATCATTTTACCTGTTATGTTGCAAATAGGATGTAAAGAGAAAACAGAACCAATTAGGAGGCTATTGAGAGAATTTAGGCAGAGATGATGTGGCATGGACCAGGGGATAGCAGTGAGGATGCTGAGAATGTCTGGGCTCAGGGTGTATTTTGAATATAGAGGGCACAGAATTTGCTGAAAGATTAGATGTTGGGTATGAGTGAAACAGAAGCATCAAGGAATCTAAGATCTTTTCTTTGAGCAATTAAAGGGTAAAGTTGGCATTAATCAGGATGGGGAAATTGTGGAAAGTGAAGGTCTGGGGTGGGTGTCGTCAAGGATTCAGTTTTGCCATGTAAAGACTGAGATTGCTTTTAGACATCAGAAAGCTGCAGATGTATAGTTCTGGTAGACATGAATAGAACTTAGAGCCGAGGTCAAATTGAATTAAATTTTGGGACTTCTCAGTGATGGGATAAAATCACAAAGGGAATGAGAAACAGATGGAGAAGAGAGGAAGGAGGAAGACATGACAGCAAACAGCCAAAAGATAGTGAAAATAGGAGAAAATGGAGATTATAGGTAGTCTAGAAGCCAGAGGAAGAACAACTTAAGGAAGATGGAGTACTATGCTATCTTAAATATGTTAGTAGGTCAAGTAAGATGAGATCTGAAAACTGATCATCAGATTTGGCAATGTAGAGTTCACTGGTGGCCTTGTTAAAACAGTGTCAGTAGAGTGGGAGGGAGATTCTGTTAGGTGTTTAGATGTTGCAGGGGCTTTAATTTTTGTCTATACCAATTTTTTTATTTGTTTATCTAGATGTCAGTAAGCTATATATAAAAATTAACTTAAAATGATTTTATCCAGGGGTTGTTAAACTGATCTCACATATGAATGTTTAATGAAATATTTATAGCATTAAGTAGTAGTTTTTTTTTAAACTGACATTAATGGAAGTTCTAATGATATATTTGCTTTACAAGACACAGGTTGACTTGTACTGTATAGGTCTGTTTACAAACAATAATGAAAACAATTTAGAACAAGATTTCAGTTTGCTCAGATGTCTGAGTATATGGGCAATTCTGATATCAAATCTGTATTAAAGTAAAGCTTAAATTAAGTTCAAACTGAGTATTTTAGAGATACTACATCAATAAAAATTATAGTGAAATTTAAATTATCTCTCAAAAGCTTTTGTACTTAGGAAATATATACTATGGGCAATGTGAATGGGTGATTAAAAAATTAATTGAAAACATTTGTTCAAAGTAAAAAAAGAAAACTAATTTTCTTTTTTATTAACAGCCTCAACAATTTGATCCTGTTTATAATTGTAGCCAATATATATGCCTTAATATGGAATGGCATTTGTACAACTGGTCTCTTAATTGCCCAAAGGACTTAGAAATGCCTGACTGTGGTTTCCGGGGAAGGCCTGTGCAAGTGAACAGTGATATCTGCTGCCCTGAGTGGGAATGTCCTTGTAAGTTTACATTTCTTACATGGCAGGCAGTTTTCCAATCAGGAGGAGATTGTGGGTTTTGTTTGTATGTTTGTTTTTTGAGCCAATCACCTCATTCAACATGCCAAAGGTATTGCTGAACTTTCTCCGTTTAATTTATGATTTTATTTCCTAATATACACTTTTAGAGTTGCTTCTTGTCAAACGTAATAACACTAACTTAAAAGATTTTTTTCTTTTTTAAGGAGCTATCATTACTACAAATACAAAGAGTTAATAGACCAAATCTATTCTCTATATTACTATCATTACTACAAATACAAAGAGTTAATAGACCAAATCTATTCTCTACCATTTTTTTTTTTTTTTAGGTCGATGTTCCATGTTGTCAGAACTGAGTATCATTACATTTGATGGAAACAATGCAGCATTGTATAGTATGGCTTCTTATATCTTAGTAAGAATTCCTGGGGAGATTATAGTTGCTCATATTGAAAAATGTTCCATGAATCAGGTAGGTCATAATCCATTCTCATGTTATTTCTTCATAAATCCCGGAGACCTGGGATCAAGCCCCACATTGAGCTCCCTGCTCGGTGGGAGGTCTGTTTCTCACTCTCACTTTCCCTGCTGCTTGTGTTCCCTCTCTAGCTGTGTTTCCCTCTGTCAAATAAATAAATAAAATCTTTAAAAAAAGTAAATCTATAGTTGATATACACTGTAACATCAGATATGATCAGAATAAAAAGGGGCTCAAGAACTCACTGAGATTTATCTTATAAACTCAAAAAAATGTTTCATGTGAATATATTTAGAGGCATGTAATATTAATTTGAATAATGTTTTTTAGGAAGCCAAATAATGTATTTTTAAAGTGTTTTTTATACATTTTTTTTCAGAATGGAAATTCACTTAAAAAGCTAGTAAGTATTTGCAAAGTATTTCATAAACTCCTTCTCTTCATTGCTAAGGTTTTAACTCCATAAAATTTTATTTTTTTTTTTTTCAAATTAAGGCATCCTCTGGACGAATGTATGGACTTTGTTTTAAGAAGTTGAATTTGACAACACCTATACATAAAATATTTGTTAATCGGGCAGCAAGAAAGGTAAGAGCACAAAGTTAAAAGAGATCCTCACATTGGAGAAAATTAACAAATTATATTAAACACAATTATTTCCAAAAATAGGGAAAATTAAACATATCACTAGAGTTTCATTGTTATTTTGTTTAATCATTCCTTTCATGGACAGTAAAAAGTTGTGTTTCTTTTTTAAAAGACTTTATTTATTTATTTGACAGCGAGAAAGATCACAAATAGGCAGAGAGGCAGGCAGAGAAAGAGGGGCAAGAAGGCTCCCCACTGAGTGAGAGCCCAATGCGGGCCTCGATCCCAGGACCTGATATCATGACCTGAGATCATGACCTGAGCCGAAGGTAGAGGCTTAACCCTCTGAGCCACCCAGGTGCCCAAAAGTTGTGTTTCTTAATATTATATTTCTCCTTCTATAATGTACCAAGTGTTGCAAATATTTCTCCCCTTGTGAGCTTAACTATAACTGCCATGTCAAAGACATGAAATCCCTCCTGGATAATGTGAGTGCCCAAGATCCAGAGTGAAAATTAGTGTTTTAAATTAGACAAAGTGGAAATGATGTGAAAAATGAGGGATCACAAGGTTGAAAAACCTAGTAGTTAAGAATACCAAGTGCAGACCACTGAGAAAAAAAGAGTTTCAAAGTGCTGATGTTAATCTTTCAATGAATATGTGATAGCTAAAATAAGAAAAATATGAAGAAATATTTAATGATTGAAATAAACTGAAGAAGGGGGATATTTTATAAAAATATTGCAAAAAGCCATTTGGTTTTATAGGAAAAACCTTTAGCCCAATAAATATTTATTTACTAGAGAAGGGTGAGTTATAAACTGGGTACTTCACTTATATGGTTCTCTCAGAAATGTTTAAGAAAATAACGTATGAAGATTTTGTTAAAATGACTGAGATGTTACACACTTTCTAGAAATAATTCTGTCTTTTTTAGTACAGGCCAAACATTCTAGACTGGAAATAATATTAAAATGACCCTAAAATATAGTAAGGTGTTAGAAAGCTTTATTTTAAGTAAAGCAAAATATATGAATGGAGAAATTGTTTAGATGCTAGAATTTGTATATACCTTTGATTTGATCAGTTGATACATTAACAGAAAATGGGTGGGAAATAAATTTAAACTCACATTAGGTCAGTGCTATCAGTGAGCATTTGGGCCAAAGGGCTTAGTTTTGACTTCAACTGCATTCATCTCTGGTCATGTATTCAGTTAAAAACTATATTCTTTAAGAATCATTTATTGAGAGTTTGGATGATAAAGCAACAAGGTCCTGGTGTCAAGTAACTTGTAGCTGTATTTGAGGTGCTTACATGTAATTATCTGCCAATTAGAAAACAGTAGGAAGTATATAGAGTTTGACTAATATGTCATGGAAACAGGTCGTTTTATGCAGTTTATAGGAAGGGCAAATAGGTATTTTTGGAGGAGGTGACACTTAATAGAAATCTTAAAGAAAGCAGAAAATAACCAGGCAGGAGTAAGGCTATTTTAGCCTGCAGATGGCAATATGAGGAAGATGCAGAGATGAGAAACTGGATGGTTGGTGAGACATGACTGAAAAAGTTACTACTGGTTCCATGTCTTTGTCATTGTTTAAAACAGTGTTTTTCTAAATATAATCCTCGGACTGCCTACATTTGTATTATCAAGAGTACATGCTAAAGATACAGAGTCTAGAGTCACATCTAAACCTAGGAAATAGAATTGCAGGGAAACTTAATCTTTATAAAGTTTGACAGACGATTGTGAAGAACATTATAATTGAACACTAATTTAAAAGATCAAAAAAAGGGTCCAGATTTAAAAACATATCCTAAAAATAACTCTATTATTTTACATTCATATTAGCAGATAATGGTATAATCAACATGTATTAAAGGAAAGAGACATAAAAGCATATGTTAACACAGAAGAAAGTTAAGTTTTGAAGAAAATAAGGGGCAATAAGGTCAGAACAAATACTGAGTATACCAAGACACAACAAAGGCTTAATAAAAGAACTAGAAGTTGTGAGAAGCTGTGGCAGCAGCAGAGATATAAATTTTTTAAAACTTAGGAAATAGTTTAGATTCAACAAGAAGAAATGGAGTCCTCTGAATTCTCTTCTCACGGGTGTATATTGAAACAAATAATTTTCTAATAGCTGTAAATTCATTCTTTTCTTTTTTTTTTTAGGTAGAAGTGGATTCTATTGTTGTGCCTCTGCCCTTTTCAAATCAAGAACTATCCATAGAAGATTCTGGTACCATGTATGTGATTACGACTCCAGCTGGACTCATCATCAAGTGGGCTCACCTTACAGGGATCATAGACATTCATTTTGGCTTTCAATTTAACTTGTCATCTTACACAGAAGGACTCTGTGGTTAGCATTGCTCTTCAAATATTAATTTCTTCTCATTTTTTTTCCTGTTCACATTATGCTATTTTGGCCCCTACTTTTCATATTTGAGGTGTAATGTTACCTGTCAATTCATGTGAACTGTATCCATGTGAATACTATTTCATTTCAATAAATGGGCTAAGCAGCAAGAAATAACAGTTTGGTTTCCATGTTTTATGGAAATGCATATTTACTATTACTACTGCAATATAGTAATATACTGTTTATAGTCCTACTATATTCTATGTGTATCCTGCTATAGTCATCTTTATTAATCATTAATGAAGTGCCAACTTTTATATACTTATTTAATTCTAACAATAGCCCTCATAAGTTGGTATTAATTTATAAGTGAGAAATATGAGTTACAGAAAGATTAAAGGCTTAAATAAGTTTGTTTCTTCCTTATTATGTTAAAATTTGAAATAGGGGAAAACTTAGCCGCTTAAGCCACCTTGAAAGTTACATACATACAGGGAACACAATGTTCTCAATATCTGTCCCAGTTTTATTATAAAGTATAATGCCTCGATGTATCTTTACACCTAGGTTAATATCACACCATTTTACATAAACACATAAAAAGTTACATTTTTGACACATAGTTATAAGTCAAAGGAAACAAATTAAAATACCTCCCTAGGTAGGCAACAAAATAAAATGTATAATACTGGCTTTGATGTCTGACGGAAGCTTTTCTCTTTGTAGCTCTGTGCTCTGAAGTGAGCATCAGTTTCCTAATCTTTAAAAAGGAATAGCAACATTCTACCTTCAACATTGTTGTTAAAGTTGAATGTGAAAGTCAATGTCAAACACTTAACACATTGCTTAATACAGACAATCAAGAAATGCTAGCTTAGTAAAATATATCTATTTTAATCTCACCAAATATTAATTGAGTAAAAGTTTATGGATCACCTTCTGAGTGTTTAGACTCAGTGCTTGGTGCTGGCAACACCAAAACAAATAAGACTGAGTCCTTTGCCTCAACAAATTGCATAAAGCACCCAGATTTCTCTCTCAATGCATTTAGTGCAAAGTTTGGATAAAAAGATTTACCTTTTTTAAAGGTTTAACTTGCCTATTTATAATATGCTAAACATAGCACAAACTTTTATGGGGACTGAAGATTATCACTGTGGAAATAATTATTTTTGAGTATGTATAGTATTGGTTATACATAATAAGTCAATAGCTATTATCGATATATAACACTCATAGACTTTCGGAATGCAGATTTTCTCTGACGATTTGTCATTTCTGCCTGCTATGATTTCTCTTTGATCTTGTGGATTGTTTTCCTTCACTTATTGTCAGCTCATACTTTTACAGACACACTCTGCTAGCTGGATTTTTAAATCACTGTAGGGAAGGAGTTAGGATCACCCTTTTGCTAACTGAGGGTCATTCCCTAACGTTCATGACTCTGTAGTGGGTGAAGAAGGTTTTTGTTAGAAGGAAATCTGGGTGCTTCAGCTCTGAAAAATTTGCAGCAAGCAAGAGTATGACCTAAATTGAGCATGGACACCAGAATGCGAGTCTATATGAATACCTTGTTCTATCCAGCCCTGTGAAGTGTACAGGGATGGTGGCCAGAGTTCCAATAAAAACAAAAATTTTTATTAACAATTGCCTTTTTCCAGGAAAGTTTAGACTTAAAAAAATAGTAGCTGCTTGACAGTATATTTCACTTCACTTGAGTTTTGTTTTTTACTTGTTTGTTTCTGCCTTGCCTTCAGTCCTTTGTATATTTACAAAGACAAAGGAAGCAGTTATGGTAGAAGCAACCTTTATGATCTTAATATGCCTACTTGAAAATTAAGATTTGATACTTGAAAAACGTTTAAATTATATCTTTTTTAGCTGGAGCCTTGGGGGATTAAAAAATATGTCTTAAGGTAAGGTGGGATTCAGATCAAGTATGATAAGGCCTCTGGGCTATTTCTCTGCAGTTTCCTTGGCTCTGCACGCCACTGCATGAAGAGTGTCTGGCCTCCTCAGGAGGCTAGAGGCCACGTCATCCTAAGGAAGGGAGATTGTCTATGTCTTAGAATTCCCAGGTCAAATCCTGTTTGGCAGTGGTTGTTTAAATGTCAAATGTATCCACACGTCTAGATGACTACCTGGTCTGACTTGTTTGTTACCTGGAACAGCACAGGAGTAAGAACTATCTTTATGCTGACCATGGTCTTCTCCTGTAGTGGGGACAGGGCAGGGATACTTTCTAAAGGCAAAATTTAATGTTTGCAGGCAGAGTTTTCTTGAGGGAATGCATGCCTGGGAGGAATCACCAAATGCCCACCACTCTCAGGAATATCTTGGAAAGCTTAAGAACTAGTTCTTCAATTAGGAAATTGTGGCAATAGTGAAGGAGTGTAGGAGCCATCAATCTCCTTTTACTTCATTTTCTATCATCTTTTCACATTTCTTGACTTCTAGGATTGTGGTTTCTTTCTTAGCTGGTTAAGACAACTCTGAACTATTTTATCAAAGAATCAGATACATGACTAAAAAATCCACCAACCTTAAAGTGAAAGACTATACATTTGGCACCTTGTTCAGTATATAATTTATTCATTTAAAATCAATTATTAAGATGACTTATTTCTGCTGCCTACATTCGGTTTAAGTGAAACAAGTTTTACCTTCTAAATGTACATATCTTTCTAGGAATTTGCAATGAAGATCCAGATGATGATCTGAGGATGCAAAATGGCACAATTATTACAAATATGGAAGATATAGAATTATTTATTGAGAGCTGGGAAATTGAGAAATCATTTGAAGTAACAACAAGAAGACCTGTTAGGAATTGCACTGAGCACGATTGCAGTCCCTGCATTGAGTTATTAAATAGAAGAGTTTTCATTCCATGCCATAATAAAGTAAGTTAAGGGCAACCATAAATAAGAACTGTCATGTTGTACATGTTGAGAACAAAGCCAATAAATTCCTGTTTTTGCCATGATGTTTTTCTACTGAGAATAGTTTAGCCCCAAACCTTCTGTCAGTATGCTTTGGAATTCAGAATCATTTACTTTTATAGACTTGAAGAGAGAGGAAGGATAATTACTTTTTTTCTCCTATGTTTTTTCAGAACTGTATCTACAGCTTTCAAGAAAAATGAAATTCTGTCCTGTGAATAAATGCCCCTAGGAGAAAGAAATCAATGTCACTTGATAACCCAGTAGAGAAACCAAGACAGTGAGGATATTATCATTTCTCTATGATCCTGGCATCTTAGGTGTATACTTGTAATAGAACCTGACATAATTTCGATCTCAACATTCTTTATTTTTCTCTAACTTTCTGACTTTATGTAACTAGTAGGTATTTTAAGTAATCTCTATCACTAAAAAAAAAAAGATGCATTGTTAGGGACACAGGACAGACAAATATGGCATTTTATTAATTATTTAATGAAAAGTCTGTGAGCATCTAGTACTTATAAGGCATCGTGCTAAACTCCTGTGATCCAAAGATGAATAAGACTCTCAATTAGTCTTAGGAGGTATGGTGGGAAAGCAAGCTTGTGGACAGATAGATGATAATATACAGTCTGGAGGTATATGGGAGCCCAGGTTTGGAGGAGACTTCTCATAGTTTTAGATATTCGATTTATTTAGAAGGATGAATTTGCCAGGAGAGACGAGAGGCAGACACAACAGTATGTGGACGAACAAGTTTGGTGTAAAAGGACATGTTAGGAATACATTGAAATGGTTACATGTAAGACATATGGAGGGGAAGAGCCTGAGAAGGAACCTGAGGGAAGTGTCAAAGCAGGAAGGAGCTCACTGGGCTGCACCTCCCATGCTAGACTATGGAGTATACACTATGGAGTGTAATTCTCAGCCTAATCCATGAGTTCAAAATGGCATATCTTTTGGGAGCTTCAGTTTTACTTGGAGATTTGGATGCAGATAGATTTTAAATGTTTACATTTTTTTAAAAAGCATGTATATAAAAATGAAAAAAATAACTTATCCTTTAAAACCCAGTTTAGTATCATTTTAATGTCTTTTTAAAGCATATGATTTTGGGGATGATTTGTTGGCTCAATTGGTTAAGGGTCAGGTCATGATCCCAGAGTCCTGGGATCTATCTAGTCCTGCACTAGGCTTCTTTCTCAGCAGGGAGATTGCTTCTCCCTCTGCCTGCCCCCCCCCCCCGCCCTGCTTGTGCTCTCTGGCTCTCTCTCTCTCTCTGACAAATAAATAAATAAAAAAAATATTTTTTAAAAACATTATAATTTTTTTTTCTAATTATGTGTTTTTTTAAAAAAAGATTTTATTAATTTATTTGAATTTTCTTTCACTTACACTTAAAGTAGTTGTCAAACAACCACCTTATCAAGGCTTAGGAGGCTCTCTACACTCTGGCCCACCCACTTCTCTAGCTTCCTCTCTGCTACACTCTTCTTGCTTACTGAATTCCAGTCTCCTTTCAACTTTTTGAATATTCCAAGGTTTTTCCTGCCAGTGGACTTTTAAACTTCTAGTTTTTCCAGCTGGAATACTTCTCTTCTCCGGTTCATTTTAGTGTGTTGACTCCTCTGAATTCTACTCAAAGACCTTTTTTAGCTATGAGATCCACAGGCAGAGAATAGGTCTTTATTACTGACCTTTATGCTCCTCATGCATAGGACAGTGCCTGCTAAGTAGTTAGGTATTAAATAAATTATGAAAGCCTGCACAAGTGAGTATATGGATGACGGATGTGAGAGAGTCAGCTTTTGTGGGTTAAGTGGAAAGGTATGTTATTTTTTTACTTTGGATAAATTAAGTCATATGGGATTTCAAAGCAGAAATACCCAGAAAAAGCTTAGAAACAGATCTGGAGCTCAGAAGAGGTAGGTTGAGGCCACGGATCAGGTTTGGGAATTATTTGTTTATGGATTTAAAATAATAATAATAATAATAAGTAATGTGCAATGTACCAGAGTCTGCTCTGTATATTTACCATGTATTAGCTCACAGCTGTCTTAAGTAATAGTAAGTTTATGATTAACTCTTTAACTTATGAAGAAACTAAGGAAAAGATTTAAATGCCCAAGACAGTGGTATGAGTCCAGGAAGAACATCTGTAGCTAGAAGAAGTGACCATTGAGGATGAGATCTAGAGAAACACTCAGAATCAGAGGAAGCAGAGGAGCTGACAGGTGACTAGGCAGGAGAATGAAGTACACTCAAAGTAAAGGAGAGGATGTTCCCTGGATTGCACAAGGAGGATACTCTTGACCTCAGCAAATATTCCATGTGAAGTGAACTATTAGAAACTAAAGGAATGCTATAAAGAAGACTAAAAGAATGTAGAATCTTGGTCTTTATAGCCCTTGAAATAGAAATGATGGGACATGAAAAATGCTAAGTGTTTTTATCTGGCACCTTGAACTCTGTCAGAATTTGGCATCAGCATGGAGATGTTTAGTATGTTTGCTGAATGAAATGAGTAGAGAGAAAAATTGGAATAGATGTTGCTACAAGTTATTTAGATATCAGTCATTTTTAAATCGAAATGAAACAATCCATAGGAAGAAATGTCTTTAAATTGAGAAATGTCAAATTATATAAATTATTCAATGTTCAATATTAATACGTAGTTTGTTTTTTAAAAAAGATTTTATTTTTTTATTTGACAGAGAGATCACAAGTAGGCAGAGAGGCAGGCAGAGAAAGGAGGAAGCAGGCTCCCTGCCGAGCAGAGAGCCTGATGTGGGCCTCGATCACAGGACCCTGAGATCATGACCTGGGCTTTAATCCACTGAGCCACCCAGGCGCCCTTAATACATAGTTTTTAAGGAGCATTTATAACCTTATTTAATAGGTAATGCCATGTATCATTATGGAATGCTTCAGAAACTTCCGTTTTTTTCCATCATAAAGTCCCATTCAGTTTATGGAAAAAACGATTATGACCCAAAAGTATAATATCAAAAATAGATTTTGCTAGGTCCACACACTTTGTTTCTTTTTCATCTTTATAAGGTAGACTTATGTAGATCAGCACAGATAATATTTACCTTATCTAAAGTGTTGAAAATATTGTCACATCAGGGTTCTCCTGGGTGGCTTAGTCATCAAGCATCTGCCTTCGGCTCAGGTCATGATCCCGGGGTCCTAGGATCAAACCCCACATTGGGCTCCCTGCTCAGCGGGAAGCCTACTTCTCCCTCTCCCACTTGCCCTGCTTGTGTTCCCTCTCTTACTGTGTCTCTCTCTGTCAAGTAAATAAATACAATCTTTTAAAAAATATTGTCACATCAGAGGTGACATCTAGGATTATGAAGTTTTGAATCTAAGGTCAAGGAAGATCCATAGTAAGTATTAACTTGCTTCCTTTTGATTCTCTGAGTAGTTTTCAACTAACTTAGGGCCTTTAGAGAAATAAAACAATATAACTTATCCCAAGGCAAACTATGTCTCTAGGTTTCACCGCAGAACTTTTGTGAAAAGATGTGGATCAATTATACCTACTTTTGGAACTATGAATGTGATGCGCTTTCTGCCTACGTGGCTTTGTGCAACAGGTTTGACATCTGTCTGCAGTGGAGAACACCTGACTACTGCTGTAAGTACATTTTCAATAATATTTTCTAACAATCCTATAGCATTCCATGTTTCACATTCACTTCTTTTTCTTTTCATTTTTTTATCACAAAATAATTTCCTAAGGATAAAACACAGATAAATGTGACCTGGAAGTTAGAGGTCAGCTCTCCCACACTGTCTATTTCTAGTTTCATTTTGATCTAAATCTAAGGTCAGCTTCACCCCTCCCAAAAAACCTAGTCCACAAACTATTGGTCTGCAAAACCAGTGGAAGTATTGAAGAAATCACAAGGGGGATTGTACAGGGATTTTAATCCTGTGTCCCAGAGCACGTTTTGTTGGTTTCGATTCACCCTGCCACATTTGCCCCCGGTTTGTCCCCTAGCTTGTGAAAAAGATGCACATTTTTCTATTCCCTTTCTCATTTCCTGACACAGTATCCACTTCCTGGAAACAAAACTTTCTGGCTTTCTTTGGTTGATATCTGGATTTAATCTTTTTCCAAATATATGTTTGTGGATCCTCTTTCTTTTGTATGTATTATTTGACAGCTTTTAATTATGGGGCTCATGTTTTCTCATCAAGTTACAATGCTTTTCATAAAAATTTTATTAAACCTATATCCAGTCCTGGGTACATTTCATAGAAACTACTGTTAATATAATTTAAGAAATAGCAATTAAATGGATTGGTAAAAGATAGTCAAAATGAATGTTAGTGAAATATTCCAAAATAAAATAAAAGTTTTAATTTTCCCTAGAACAAAAAGTAAAATATATATAGGAAGGATAATATATCACAAACACCGGTTACATGACTTCATTTCAGAAATAAAGCAGCTCCTGGTGTGCCTTGCCATCCCTTCCCTCTCTTTGCTCCCAGAGGTAATCACTATTCAAGAGAGGGGTTGCTTGATTCACAGGAAATGTATGACATCTCGAATTTTAATAGATACCATCAAATTGTTCCTCACTGAGATTTTACCAATTTATAGCCCTACCAGCTGTGTGTTCATTTTTTTAACAGTATGATTTTTTAAGATGACTGAGAATCAAAAGAATTTTCTAAAACATCATTTAGAAACTGTTCAGCAATGGTAGTTTCTTTTGACAGTGAAGGATTAAACCTCAACACACAGCATTTTTCTTTTTTATGGCTTGCTTGTGTTGCATACATAAAGCATAGTTCTGTGCTTATTCTGAGTAGACTGTTGTATCTCATCACTACCAGAGAAGTCACTTCATACTAGGTGACTCTATATTTATGCCAACCAGATTTGGGCTGCCTCTTGATCATATTTACTTGCTACAAACCAGATGAGCTTTTTCTACTATAACATGTCATACTAGCTGGACCCCTGGATGATACTAAAAAATACCTATTGGTTATTTTGTTTCTAGCTTTTGGTTACAAAATACATGAAAAAATGAAATTTGAAGAGATGGAAAGGGCCAGATTCACTTTCAGAAAGAAATCCGGTATTTGTTCCAAATAGGTGACTTTTCTCATTAGCAAATTCTGTCCTCTGTTACTCATAGCTCTGAGTTGCCCAGAGGGGAAGGAATATCAACCCTGTGTGAGAACTTGTGAAGCAAGAACATGTCTGAATAGATGGTTCTATGGACATTCCTCATGTCTGCATTTAAGAGAAGATTGTGTGTGCAAAAATGGAACCATCCTTCACAGGCCAGATTCAATTCAATGCATTCCAGAGCAAAAATGCGGTAAGCAGCAGAGTGCAAAATGACTGCCTGGGGACTCGGCAAATAAATAAATCTTTTTTAGATCTTGGGGAGATGTGTTGAGAAAGTTTGATCAACAGGCCCTAAGTGTTGGATAGAAAACCAGTTTTTTTGTAGTTTGATTTTAATATGATTTCAATTGAGGTTACCAAATTAGATGCTTTGGTGGTGATGTGGTTTTGTTGTTGCTGTTGTTTCAAGTTTTTCTTTAAATTCCAGTTAGTGAACATACAGTGTACTATTAGTTTTAGGTGTAGAATTTAGTGATTCAACAGTTAGATACAACACTCAGTGCTCATCAGAACACGCTCTCCCTTTAATCCCTATCACCCATTTAACACCCCCCCACACACACAGCGATGCAGTGATGACATGTTTTAAACTCTATGCCTGTAATAACTAAGTGAAGGTATGATAAATTAAGAATTAAAAGCATAGGATGTGAACTGAATTGAAATTCCAATTATTTCATATAATAGTGACTCATTCTTCCCTCTTTGAGCTTGGATTAGCATCTGTAATATGGGGAAAATAATAGCACTTATCCCATAAAGTTAGTGTGGGGATATGTAAATAATGCCAAGCATTTTGCAACAGTACCTAGAGAAAAATAACCACTCAAGAAAATCAGACAGACTGGGGTGCCTGGGTGGCTCAGTTGGTTACTGCCTTCGGCTCAGGTCATGATCCCGGAGACCGGGGATCAAGCCCTGCATCAGGCTTCTCCCTCTCTCACTCCCCCTGCTTGTGTTCCCTCTCTCGCTGTGTTTCTCTCTGTCAAATAAGTAAATAAAATCTTAAAAAAAAGAAAGAAACCTGTTTTAAAAAAAAAGTAAATAGTACAAAATTGAGAAAATAACAGTACAGAGCTTATCATTTCATGTAGAGGAAAAGAGATTAAGTTAATAATGAAAGAGAATGGGCAAGTAGCAGTGAAATGCATAAGTAGTTCCAGAAACAAGTTTGTGTTTGCCATTGAGAAAAGCATTTGTAGAAGTCTTTGAGAATAAACAGGCATGTTTGTTTTTTTAGGTATCTGTTAGGTTGGTTTGATAGTAAAGAGAATAATATAAAAGAAGTTCATTTGAAGCTGGGGATATCATGGTCACTGTATTCATCTCATCATTTTTAAAAGAATTACCAGTGGACTGTATTTATCATTAAGTAAAACTTTAATAACAAAACTACATAACCACTAAATCATAAGTCACTAAATAATTAGCTACTTCCCACAGTTTTTAAAGCTGAGATGTTTTGAATTTTCATATGACAAAAAGATAAATATGTGCTAGGGACTTTTTTCCCTAATACCACTAAGTTTGAATAGTTAATATTTCAAAACTAACTTAAATTTATTTTACTGAGTTTGTTGAAGCTAAATAAATTATATTAATAAGACAAAATGAATAAAAATAATGAACAGATTACCTTATGTATAAAAGAGAACATGCATATTTACTATAGTTGTAGAAGGGAACAATATTTTTGTAGACTACGTTACAAATTCCATTGAAGAAAAAATGTAAGCTACTAGCTGATAAAAAGAGGAATCTAAGAAAGGGTAAATCTGTGACATGTTATCTTTGTCATTAATCCAAGTCATGGTCTGAAATCCGAACATCACAGCCTGTTTTATTTTAATGCCCAGGTTATGAGTGATATAACATTGTCCATCTTTTTAAGCATGCACGGATAGTGAAGACCGACCTCGTACTGCCGGGGAGGTTTGGAATGGGGGCATTGATGAATGCGCCCTCTACAAATGTTTGGAGAATGGAAGTATTATTCCTATAGAACCTGATTGTGATGAAGAACACTCGCTGATTTGCGAACGAGAAGCTGAAGTTGTCCTGGGCATCACTGATAAGTGGACCTGCTGTTCAAAGGAAGTTTGTGGTACGTGTGCAGGCTGAAGCTTTCCTGGCTGTCGATGCCACAAAATATGCTGATATTATTTGTGAAAAAAGCAGAGCGTGCATAATGTTTGGTAAACAAAAGGTTTGAGGTAAAAACAGAAATATGGCCATAAATATCATTTATATTTTCTAAAAGCAAGTTTTTCCTCATTATGGTTTTGCTGATTTTGCAAATAACGCATGCACAACTCTGGCTATAGGCAATTAATAGTATTCAGTAATATGTGACAAGGTAACGGTTGTGGGACTCTGACTTATGACAACTGAGAGTGAAGGACCATTATAGATAAACCTTACATCTGCTACCATTTCACATGTGACCCATTTTTAAGTTGAAGTGTTGAATTGCAGTGTAAAAACATACATAGTGAGAATCACTTCCCTGATTTGAGTTAGAAGCACAGATTTTAGTTATATTCACTCATATTTTAGTGCTTCTCTTTCTTATTTCCAGGATGTGACATGACCTTATGTGAAACTGCTATTCCAACATGTACGAATAGTCAAAAATTGGTTGTTGGCTATAGTCCTCTTTCTTGTTGTCCACAGTATCAGTGTGGTGAGTAATTAACTAGGAAAAATAAGAGTGAGGTTCCTTGTACAGAATAGTGGATTAGATTCTCATTCTTTGGGTCTATAAGAAAGATTTGTTATAAAATATTGTGGAGTTGTCTTGCTAAAGATTTAGATTTAAAGGTTTAAAGGTTTAGAGAACTTCCATGTTGGTGAACACAAGGAAATTGAGGGACTTATGTGCTCTGAGAGGATCTAAAAGTGCCCCATCCTTTCCCTATACCTTGCCCTATGCATCTCTTCCATCTGGCTATTCCTGAATTATATTCTTTTTATTAAAAAAATGGTGATCTGATAAGCAAGATGTTTCTCTGAGTTTTGCTGGCTGCTCTAGCAAATTAATCAAACCCAAGGAAGAGGTTGTGGAAACCCCTGATTTATTACCAGTCAGCCAGAAAGGAGCACAGGGAACAAGCAGAGCTTGTAACTGGTGTCTATGGATAGTGTCAGAGTTGAGTGAATTGTAGGACACCCAGCTGGTATTACTCCGTGCTGTGGGGAACCCTCCCCACCAAAAACACACCCAGGTAGCAGGATATATATAAATTCAAAGAGAACTAAACCATACTACTTGAGTTTACCATTTCACTCTATACAAATTTTCAAATATCTTGGTGTTTCTGTAGAATGTGACCCATTGAAATGCCCCAGTATTTCAATACCAGAATGCAGACAAGACCAATTCATGATTCAAGTTCAACAGGAAGAGCCTTGCTGTTTTTCTCCTCTCTGTGGTGAGTATGCTGTGAGATAACTTTTTGGAACAAGGGGAGAGTGTATGGAAAATCGCTTATTTGATATGAATTTCATGGGACTGATGGTAACTAATATTTTGCTGATATACTGATAGGAATTCAACTGAATAACAACAGTTGAAAAGAAAGTATGACATTTTAAATGACTCGGCTGTTATTACCGTTAGCACTACCTTCCCTTATTGTATCTATGAACTATGTATATCAGTCAAAACATACTCAAGACGATATAATTGTTTTTTTTTTCTTTAATAAGGCTAGTACCAGTTGTTTTCAGAGAAGATTTTAGCCTTGGCTTTCCTTGAAGAACCAACTAAAATAATGGACGCTGCTAAGCCATTGGAGAACCTCTTTAAAACTTCATTTTAGGGGCAGGGGGTGGCTCAGTCTTTAAGCATCCACTTTCAGCTCAGGTCGTGACCCCAGGGTCCTAGGATCAGCCCTGCATGGGGCTCCCTGCTTGGCAGGAAGCCTGCTTCTCCTTCTCACTCCCTCTGCTTGTGTTCCCTCTCTCGCTGTGTTTCTCTCTGTCAAATAAATAAGTGAAATCTTTAAAGAAAAATATTTTAAAAAAACTTCATTTTATATATCATATGTGATATATGTGTGAGCATGGAAGAGAATGGTAGAAATGGAAGGTGTGTGGGAAAAGACTACATGGAGCTATACATTCTGTCTGATGAAATGGATGTTGAAAACTAAAAAGTTCTCTATTTTCCATTTCAAGTGAATATTCATACCAAAGATGGCTGATTAATGTAAGGTTTCAGATGTATCTATGGAAATCAAAACACATCTCTTTGTACCAGTGAGAGTTCCTTGAGTGCAAGTGGCAAAGTGGATAGATTACAGCTAGTTTACATACAAACAATTACTGGAAGGCTTGGGGATCAAGATTTTGTAGGATCAAGATGAAACAGAACAACCAAGCCCTGCGAAGGAGAGAAACCAGTTCCTCCAGGTGGCAGTCACTAATGACTGAGTCAGCAACATCCATTTCCTCCCTGGTGTGCCTCTGTTTTGATTCAAGTGCCATAAAAAGAAATTCTGATTTGTCTAATGTGGGTTGTTCCTACACAGAGGCCTGCTGAGAGTCAGGCACCTTTATTAATAGTCATTCCAAAATGGCGTGAGGGGAACATTTCATCAAAGTCTTTCAGAGAATTATAATTAAAGTGGAAAAGAGATACTGAACAGCTCAAAAGAGAAGGTGCCTACTTTATTATTCTTCCATAAATTGGAGTAATCAAAGGTAGCAAATTCAGAAAACTGAAGTAAATAAATCAATGACATTTGATTCTAGGAAAAAGAAAGTTGCTCTAGAAATCTTAATGCTCTATATTTCTGGGAGGACAGTGTTTTTCTCTGTCACTGTATTCAGAAAGCACGTGGCAATATACTTAGTAGTACTGTTTTCATGACCAAGTGAGGAGATCTGTCTGTTAAAGCCTTATTTTCCCTGCTTCCTATTTTATTAAACATTATTTCGTGTTCATTTTTATATATGCATAGTAATCCGAATTAAGAAACCGTTTGTTTTTCAGCTCAGTTGTGACTTCTGGCTTTTTGTTTTACCTTCAGTTTGTGAATCTTGCACCAGACCTATTCCACAATGTACTGATGGAGAATTTCTCACTGTGGATCTTAATACCACACATTTCTGTTGTCCACAGTATTATTGTGGTAAGTATATCTTAACTAATTTAAAATATATATCCAATATTTAAGAAGCCTCATGAATCTTCATTGCACTGTTATATCAGAACTTTGTTGAATTCTAGCATATAAGATATAAATTAAGTATATGTAATATTTTTACACTTCTAAGCACTCTTCTTGGATAATATCATTACCTCCCCAAAATAGATAACTATGACTTTTCTCATCATCTTAGAATTTCTAGCTTCCCAGATGATTCTTTACTTCCTTTCTTTTCTTGCACACCTACTGTCCTAGTTCTACTACTCTTGTATGCCTGGGAGTCATGTATTCCATTCCCACTGATACATGGCAAGTGAGTGGTGGGAGAGATAGGAGTCCGTGCACTATATCAGCAATGGCTATGAACTAAATGGTAGATAGTGAGGACCAGCTTTTACAAGAAGCTAATCTTTATCCACGGAATTTTTTCTATTTAGTTTGTGACCCAAATCTTTGTTCTGCACCACTACTCAACTGTGCAGAGGATATGACGCTTGTGAAAGAAAATGTATCTGGTGAATGTTGTCCAACATGGCGTTGCGGTAACTAATTTTCATACTTCAAAGTTTTATTACAGTACAGTGATATAGTCTGACCAATATAAATATATCGATTTTTGCCTTCTAGAATGTAGCTGTGAAAACCTTGTTATGCCAACTTGTGAAGTGGTAAGAACACATATTTTGATTTATTATAATATTATTTAGATTAATTTATTCATCCTTTATACCCCTTATTTCTGAGTTCTCAGAGTAGATTAAAGTAACATGCTCTGGTATCAGGGAGCAGTAAACCCTTTTTATTTACTTGAGATAAGAAAATGCAATCCATTATTTTTTTCCCTGGTGACTGAATCTACTAGCCTTATACCTACTTTGTTCACTGGTCTTAAAATGAAGCAAAACATTGAAAGAAATATTATCTCAATATTAAGAGGTGTCTCCAGTGATTCTCCAAGAAATTGTGCCAGTGATGCATCTGTTGTGGAGAAGGAGGGTATGTAAACATGTAACTTTGGACTCAGAAACAAACTGAGGGTCTTGAAGGGGAGGAGGTAGGGGGATGGGAGAGCCTGGTGGTGGGTACTGGGGGCACGTATTGAATGGAGCACTGGGTGTGGGGCATAAACAATGAATCTTGGAACACTGAAAAAATAAAATAACATAAAAAAACATGTAACAGTTGGTATTTTCTTAAGAGTTATCTATGAACATTTTGTAAATAATGAAGTTGAGGTCTAGAGAGAACAAATGATTGACAGAGATCTTTAGGACTCAAACCAAGGGTTGTTTTATATCTTTGTATGTTTTTGTGTATTCCCTTATTCTTTCTACTCTACCATAACTCTTTCATTTCCTTTAGAAAGTATAGCCCAGACATAAATCAAAACAAGAACAAAAGTAATTTGAAACTGCCTTGTTTTTATTCCTGGCCAAGACTCTTCTTACCTGTGCCTCACTTTCCTCATCTGTAATATAAAAAGAATAACAATACCTATATCATATAAATAAAATATGTTAATATAAATTACTTAGATAGTATCTGACATATAGAAAGAGCTCAATAAGTGTTAGCTATAATTATTATGATGAAATAAACACAATACTTAGAAAGTTAACCACAAGGTATAGATCATCATGGATAAATTTCTAGGGGAGCTAACCACCAAGAAAAGTTTGGAAGAAAGTGATAGGTTGGAATAATGGATGAGAAGAGTCAAATATTGTAGATAGAGGCTAGGCTGAACATGAATTAATGAACGAAAGTATGAGGCAAGATTGTATGCTGAAAGATAGCACCTACTCTCACACCTTGAGAAAAAACATCCAGCTCTTGGTTTCAGTTCAGATCAGGATCTCAGGGTTATGAGATCAAGCCCCACACTGGGCTCTCCACTCAGCACAGAGTCTGGTTGGCATTTTTTCCCTTTTCTTCCCTCTGCCCTCACCCCTCTCCTCACTTGCACTTGCACTCTCTCTCTCTCTCAAACGAATTAAATAATCAATTAAAATATTTTAGAATATAATTAATTTTATTACTTATATCATACAAAAATTAAGTGCACTCAGAAAAGTTAATACTTAAAAATGCAATTCTTGAAACTTTAAACCTGGTACTATACTGAGAGGAACCTATACCATTTCTGACAGGGCCATGTGTAAGCATTGGTATGACAGAAATTTATTGACATCTAAAGATTATACCACACTTTCTGTGTGTTCACCGTATTGTAAGTTCTTTCCCTGATTTGACCCATTTATTTCTCTAAATAAACCTAAGAGGTAGGCAGTGTTATTATGCCCATTTTACAGATGAGGGAGGTGAGGAGAAGAGGTAGGCAGTGTTATTATGCCCATTTTACAGATGAGGGAGGTGAGGAGAAGAGGTAGGCAGTGTTATTATGCCCATTTTACAGATGACGGAGGTGAGGAGAAGGTTACAGGAACCTTCCTGAGATCACACAGCCAGCTAGTAGGCAGCAAAGTCAGGATGAGCAGAGCAGCCTTGTTCCTGAGTATTAGTCACTTGACTGTGGTCCTCTGCTCCTGCTTTATATGCTGGAGCAGCCTTGCTCCATGCAAACATCAGAACCTTGGACCCCCTCTATAGAGAAGATCAAGAACATTTGCACCGACCAAAATTTCCAGGATTAGCACATATTCTCTTATCTCAAAATATCCACTAGAAGCCCAGAATCCAACAATATTTTTAATCGTGGAATTGAATATAAAATCATCTTCTTTACTTTAACTCATTTGATAGATAAGATAATTAAAGTTTAAGAGATTAAGTAATCCATAATCACATTGCTTATTGTGAATTTTTTCTGAAGGCTGCTAATTAAATGACTACTGGGTTAATCAAAGCCTGTTCACTATCAAATATTTATTAAGCCCCTGATATGTGTTTGGCTGTGGAGTAGACAACTTGCTAAATGTTATACTGTGTATGTTTTTATAGTTGTCATATAATAAGCTGTATAAGTCAGATTTAATAATAATATCTTTTTAATAGGGAGAATTTACTGCAATAGACCATGACTTTCAGAGTGACTGTGGATGTGTACGGTATCTCTGTGGTAACTATGTTTTATCTAGATTTTAAATGATATGAATATTATTGGTATCTGTTGTTCACTATTCATAAATTATAAATGATTTTCTTTGAGTTGTATTATACATTTTAAGTCATTTTGCCAGTTTCTGAGTATAAAAATGCACTATTATTTTTCAGTTGCCTCTTTTGTAATACCTGTAAATGTTCTGACAAATATATTAAAGGGACAGAAAAATGAATGTGTTTTCAGAGACTTTGTAGAACTTAAGGTTGATTCTATAGTTTTTAAAAAATATATATTTAATATTTTAAAAATAGACATCTAAAAGGGAGCATTTTTGCTCACTGTTTTATCATAATGGATGTTAATATTGCAAAGCATAGAATTGAGTTTTCTATAAAATAACAAATCTTCATATTATGTAGTGGTGGGTTAATAAAAAACCTTTAATTCAACAACTTGAAACTTTTGCATTTTTATATGCAAGAAAGTTTATATTCAGTTGTTGCAAGGCACAAAGAGCTTCTGAGCTGAATCTTCATCACTATCCTAGCTTAACTTAATATACTTCTACTTTGTATTGGCTACATTCGACATTGAGTATGGTGTACAAGACTGTATTTTGTATCACAAAAAAATTGAAAATTTTCTCTCCAAAGAACCATTAAAAACCATGAAATGTTAGTGACACCATGTGAGCCCTACTACTGTTGATTTAGTTTTTGCTTCCATCTATTTCCCTAAATTGTTATTTTATGTTTCCAGAAGAGAGAATAACAAGTAGCTTGATGATAATTCTAAAATTCTGAAATCTGCGATGAAGTACAGCTTTTGAAGGCAGTTTAAACAGTAAAGAGGAGTTGAATTTCTAGACCACTTATTGTATGTTAAGGAATAAATGTGCAACATTCATTATTAAGTAAACTCATTGAGTTATTAACAACATATAGAGGTAAAGCTTTTTTTTGGTTTTGAAAAAATTGCACATCATAATGAAAACATAAATATAAATAAAAGTTTCATTGATTGATTAATAAAAATCTCAATATAGTACTTTTCATGGACTTTCTTTTCTTAGAAAAAGATGATGTGTGTGTGTTTCAAGAAGTATCAGTATTGAATCCTGGCCAATCTATGATAAAGTATTTGGAAGGGGACTTTTGTTATACAGTGGAGTGCCTGGAAGAAAAAGATAACCACACAGGCTTTCACACTCTGAATTTTACAATAGTGAATTGCTCAAAAGAATGTGACATTGTAAGTATTCTTTGTAAGCCATTCCAATGGAGACTTAAATTAATCATAAAATGGCAGTTATAGAATTTTAACTAGTGAATATTACTTAAGTTAAAAGTATACACTTGAATTGTTCAGTAATCTGTTAATGTGTAATATATGTCTATAATGCATATTTTTCTTTTTCCTGTGTATGATCTCAAACCTTATTGTCTATTTATATATAGCTTGTTTGACCTGCTTGATGAATCTTGGCTGCTAGATATAAAGGTTAATATTTACTTCACTTTCTAATATAGCCATGTAAAGTCAATTATTATTTGAAGTGCCTCAAATTCAACCTTTAAAATGCTTACAGTTGTTTTGAGAGAGCATATAGTTATATTGGGAAGCACTTCTAGAATGGATTCATTAAAAATACTGGTATTGTTGTGTGGCTAATTAAACGTCCTATCATTTTACCCAGCACCAGGTCTATACTCCGTCTCCAAGTGATTATGATTGCTGTGGTACCTGCACAAATGTATCCTGCAAATTTCAAATGGAAAATGGAACATCAGTTATATATGAGGTATGGATTCTTTAGTTTTTAAAATAAATTCTTTGGAGGGTAGCTCCCCATGCTAGTTTCTGAAGAAGATGTTCTTAAGTCAAATAAGTTTGAAAATATCACACAAATACACACAGAGTTCTACATATAATAAACACACACACACAAGACGCAGTTACATTTGTTACTTACGCAGTTACATTTTAAAGTTTCTGATAATTCCTGCTGTAAAGGAATATGTGAGGAAGACATGGGTGTCAGGAGAGAAAAAGAACCAGAGTTTACTTGAAAAAAATATAGAAATTTGGGGCTTTTAGTAAAAGGGCAACATAAACTCCATAATCAATAATCCAGGAACTATGTACATATATGACTAGTATTCACAGTGATAGCCTGAAATGTAAATAAAAGACTAAGTTATGTTCAGAATATTTTTTGAGAACTCAACAGGTAAAGCAATCACAGTAAATATACATCAAGATTGTTAATTTCTGCTCTTTCAAAGATAAGCTTTAGTTATCAAGAAATCTAATTTCTGTGGAGGAACTAATTTTTGATTTCAGGTAAACGAGATAGTACTATTTGAAATGAATATTATAATTAAAATATGATTTGATATTTTGTTTTCTCTTATACCTGTCTTATAGATCTTTTCTAGTTGAGGTTCATAGAAGATCTAAAGATATTCATAAGTTAAAATAGAATCTGGAGAAGAAGAAGTTCATCAAAATTTCTTGATGCACAAAGAATCTTCAAGTCAGAGTTTGGCTAGCATTTTAAAATGTGGGTTATAAAATAAAAATACAGATTGACAATTACAACCCAATAATTATAATATGTCCAGCTGCTTTTATTTCTAAACAAGAATTCCAAAATCAGGAATGAAATAAACAGTTACTATGTTTAAAAACTTGCTAAAAGAGTGGGATATATTTTAAAACAATGATAAGGATTATAAAACTAGAAGTAAAAGTCAATAATCACTGTCATCCAAAGAAATTTTTTAATTATTTTGTTGAAAAGGGAGTAGAAGGAAGGATAAACAAATCTCAAGAAAGGAGGCATATTAACTAATATGATTTGTTGTTTTATAATTAGTGAGGGAATATTAGAACAAGACCTCAGACACTTGGCCAAATTGGATAATTAATCTTGTAGTAGAGACAGATACCTATTTGTTTCTTTCCTCTATCTACATCTCAGTTCTAGCATGAAACCAAACAGACATGCACACACACCATCTACGTATTCCTTTTAGATAAATTTGGAGATATTTCCAGATGGACATTTTTATGCCACAGAAAGTTCTCTGCATCTTTACTTGGAAAGGAAATATTCTACTTGAGACTATATCATATTTTAATTAGCAAAACAGTAACTTTCTCTTATTTTTAGGAGAGGAGTACCTGGCACTATAATTGTACCACATATGAATGTGTTAAGACTGACGAAGGGACAATGATTCTGAACTACAGTATGGTCTGTCCCCCTTTTAATGAGACTGAATGCAAAATGGTTTGTATTTTATCATATCTAAGAAAATGTAGTGCTAAACATATAATTTAGAAAATATGTTTTCAAAGGCCGTATGTACATAAGTTGTGGTTTATTTATTTTGGTGTATGTTTTATTTTCATGTGTACATAAAAGCTCTACTACATTTCTTCCATTTGTCATTTTGAGTTATAAATGGTGTTCTAAATAACTTTGATTCTCCCTGAATGGATTTTGTGCTAGTTCAAAGAATTATTGAAAAATCATTCGATCAGCAGACCTAGCCTCTCTTTCAGTGTAAATTAATAATCTATTAGAGTCTAGTCACCTTTATTTCTTAAACAAAACAGCCAGATTTATGTTTATATATATATTTATATATTGTATTTATATTTATATTGTTCTTCCCTCTTCACTACATGTTGACCTAAGTGAAATCTGTCTTAACTCCTCTGAGCACAGGCTATGTGGAATGCCAGCTTCCGCATCCACAGCTGACCCTTAGCTTAGATCCCCCCATTCCTTATTCTCTCAGCGAGGAGTCCATTGGGAAAGTAGATTTTTGGAGGTGATTTTTTTTTCTTATAAGATCCTTTGTAGTTTTAACTACTTAGGAGATAATAATCCCCGATGAAAAGTGAGCTTTGTTCTATTGGGTAGGTAATATTTTTCTTAAGTGTGCAGAAATAGCATAATCTCATTCATTTTTTTTTCCCAAGATGTGCCCGTTTAGTGATAATGGCTAGCTGGCTGGTGGGTAGATAGCATATATAGTAAAGTAATAGAATTTCAGCTCTGGAAAAAATGTTAAGCATCATCTTATTTCACAGATTTATTTTTATAGCATGCATTCTTTTACTTATATTGTAATTGGCAAGTTACTGAAAGCAATTAGTGGCTTACTGTAAGAATTCAAAAAGATAATAACATTTTCTTAATTTAGTTGTAGGCAAGAGTCATCCTAAAGTGAGGGATTTTTTTGAATAAAATATTAAAGAAAAAGATACATCATTATAGCATTCAGTTATATTCAGGAACTTGGTCTTGTCTCATAGGGTAGGTTATTCCAAGGAGTTGAAAGAAACCATACTGGCCTCTATTTAGAGTACTTATTAGTACTTTGCTTTGGTAAGAATTTTTTTTTGTGTTATTTAAAATGTTTTGAATAAGTAAATAAATAATGTGTTCTTTTAAGTCAGTTAATCTTTTTTTTTTTTAGTCAGTTAATCTTTTTACACTGTTCTTTACTAGGGAAGAAATAACAAAAATTTAAACAGAATATCAGCTCCTCATTTTAAAAACAAATTCTCATAGAAATAGTTAAATTTCTATAATTTTCCAATAAAGGCTTTGTGATATTTAATAAAAACACAGAAAAATTAGATTTCTAATTCTAGTCCAAGAGGAAATGAATATAAACACTGTGAGTTTTTACTTTATTCCTTTTTTCTTCTAGAATGAAGGGATTGTAAAGCTTTATAATGAAGGCTGTTGCAAGATCTGTAAGTGAGGACATAGTATATGCATTCATTTGATAAATTACTTTTAATTGCTCATGGTGATTATGATTTTTCTCATAAAATTCAGATCTTCTGACCCAAGAGGATCAGAATGTTATTATTTAAATGCTGGTCATGTAGTTAATTATTTTGTAATTTAATCTTCTGGAGTATGAATAAAGTATTTTTAATTTAGATTAATTTTAAGCTAAATATCAGAAATTTCTTTATTGTTTTATTTCCCCAAATGTATCACATAGGGTTTTAATAGGTTTTAAGTTTAAAAGGTCTCTATGGTCATATTTGCTTGGAACATGCTAGGCTACACCAAGGTAAGCAGGTTTTGATGAGAATGGCATTGTGACTTCAATAAGGACCTTGGATTCTATTACTCCATATTAATTATTCAACAAGTAAGTACATTTTGTTATCCGAGGGCAGGCAGGGGAAGATCTATGCAACAGACCATAATCCAACTATTTATTACCTGCCACACATCGGCACTATTAATACCCCTAAAGATAGTATTGCAACCAATCTTCACAACAGTTCTGGGAGGTAGATGGGAGGCAGGTATGGTTTCCCTTACAGATAAGGAAATGAAGGTTTAGAAAAGTTGATTGCACTAATCAGTAATGGGCTCAGGCCTGTCCAGTGCCCAGGTCCAGGACCCTTCAGTTCTGCCAACCTCTCTGAAGTTGAAGAATAGTATCACCCTACCTCGATTTCTCCCATCGGACATGTAAGGACTTGTGAAAAAGTTCCTGCTTTGATATCACAGAAGCCTTGTTTATAGACTTTGCTTCTGGGTGACTAAGCTCTCTTGGAGAGACTGGATGTTGGATACTGTTGCAGATGCTGTACTAAACAAAATGTGCTCCATGAATAGGAAATGCCTCTTGATACTAATAAGTTCATCCAGCTAACAAAAAATTTATGTCCCATTACATTCATTGCACAAATTAACTAATCAAACTGATTTCTATGAGGTGTCTGCCGTGTATCAGACACTCTTTTAGGCACTGGGACTATGATAGTGAATGAAACAACACCTGCATGCCTAGTGCATGTTATGAAGAAGGGGGAGAAATAATGAACACGTAAATATATCCTATTGTATCAGGTAGAGTTGAGTGGTATAAAGTAAATTAGTACAGAATAAAAGGGATGGAGAGTGCTCGCTTCAGTAGCACATATACTAAAAGGGAGGGAGAGTGGGCAGCTGGGTTGCTAATTTAAGTGAGTGGTTGGAAAACACCTCTGTGATGAGGTGTCATCAGGGTAGAGACTGAATGTTTTTGGGAATCCAGCCAGGAAGAGTAACAAGTATTGAAAGCAGAGGAAATAGCAAAGTTTGGCTAAGCACAGGGATGAAGCTGATAGAAAGAAGAGGATGGGTGCCTTATAGATCACATGAAAGATGATTTCTTCCTTAACTCTTCTTTCTTCTTACATGAGAATAGAAAGGCTACTAAAGTAATTAACTGCTGAGGAAAGCACCATAAGGTACACACCAGCCTGCCCTCCATCACTACCTCTGAACCGCCAACCAGGCTACAGTTGGGAGGCAAGGGAAATGAGAAGGAACAAGTATAGGATTCTGAGGAGGAGCCACAGTTGAGATGGAGAAAAACAAAAGAGGGTGTTTCAGAAGCCAAGTGTGGAAAGTATATCCAGGAGGAGAGCGTCATAGACTGGGCCAAATGCTGCTGAGAAGTTAAGTAGGATGAGAACTAAGCTGTGACCTCCGAAGTTAGCACATTGAAGGTCAAGGGTGACCTTGAGAAGGACAATTTCAGACAATCTTTGCTACTCATCTCTGCTCAACCCGAGTAGTTTAACTTTTAGATACTTTACATGTTGGAATTTCATATAGGCACTTAACTTAAACAAAGGTTTTCTTGGTAAACTGGTTTGGAAACTGAAGATCTAATTTCAATCTTTTGCAAGCAAGGAAACCCAACAGAATGATTTCAGTGACTTTCCTAAAGTAACAAAGCAGGTTAGTGTCACAGTGAAGTAAGAACCTTGGTCTTTTTGCATCCCGATTCAGGGGTAATTTACATTCACTATCATATAGCTTTAAATATATATTCTTAGGTGTATTATCAAGTGGTCATCCCATCACACGGACAGAGGCATATTAATATATCATTTATTAACACAAAGTATTTTTTTATTGTTACTAAATTTTTTTTCCAGTGTTCCAAGATTCATTCCCCATTCCCCACACCCAGTGCTCCACGCTTTAGGTGTCCCCAGTACCCACCACCAGGCTCTCCCATCCCTCCACCCCCCTCCCTCCAAGTCCCTCAGTTTGTTTTTGTGTCCAAAGTCTCTGTTGTTTCGTTTCCCTTCCCTAGATTACCCTAGTTCCCATTTACTTTCCTTCTCCCACTGTATTTTAATGTGAAGTCATAAGAGATCATTTCGGAGCCAAAACTATCAACTATAATATGACCCATCCATGCACTTCAAAATGGTTGATAAATAATTCATTTATATTCATGTATGATTTTATTTTAAAATCTATTAAGATAAAATAGTTTTATATCTGTTTTTAATTTTAAAATAGATTTATGCATACATGTATAGATGTCCAATTATGTACATGTATATTTACTTCTACCTATGTTTCATTCTAAAAATAATTTCATATTTTAAAAATTTTAAATATTATTTTCTCTATATATATGATACATAGAGGTTGATGTTAACATTGCACGTGTAGCATGTTTTGATTCTATTCTAGGACAATAAGGCAAAGAGATAAGTATAATGCTAAAATATGAGAACTAAAATATTTAGAAAATGAAGATAAATATTGAGCATAAAATATTAGAGGGAAATTTTAAGTATACTTTAATATAAGGATATGTTTCATATAAATGTGTACATTATTTTATTTTAAATATAGGTATATGTTTAATTGAATTAAGAAACAATCTGACATGGGCTTTCTGATGAGTAAATCCCTTCTGTATTTTGTCAGGCAAACGAGAAGAAAGAATATGCCAGAAAGTGACCATTAAATCAATTATAAGGAAACAGGACTGTATAAGTCAAAATCCTGTAAGTGGAAACATAATTTGTTACATAAAGGGCACGTGTCTTTCCAAAAGTAGACAGCACTAATACATTTGTAAGCCAACAAAATGCCAACTGTCATAATATTTAACTTTGAGGTTATTCATACGTTTTATATTAAAATATTCTGTTTGTGAAGAAGTGTGAACTATTCTTGGAATAAATAATCAATAGTTATGAATCATAATTACAATCTAGAGAGATGGAAATTAAACCAAATACATTTGACTACATATTTTCTTAACTATGTAATTTTACTCAGCAAAAATAGTCTTAGTTCTAACTTTACTCCATTAATGTGACCTATCTAATACCACAGTCTCCATGAGCCATGATATAATACAGATTACAATAGAATCATTAGATTGTGATAAATATTTTACATATACCTGACTAGTTATATGTGCACATTTATTTCAGAGCTTATGTCAGCCTTCCTGTCTTAGGCATCATCATGGAAAATCTCCTGGACTTATTCAAGTTACTAAGTTTTCGCCTAGTATTTTTTTGTAGTCTTCTAATGTACAGAAGCTTGAGAGTTATTATAGTGATAATGAAGTTTTGCTTTCATTTGATATATTAGAAGATTGAATAGCCAGTTTTTAGACATTTTAAGAATTCTTTTCTCCTCGTCTCTCCGTACAGGTAAATGTTGCATCTTGTGATGGAAAATGCCCCTCTGCTACCATATACAACATCAATATTGAGAGTCATCTAAGATTCTGCAAATGTTGTCGTGAAAATGGAGTGAGAAACTTGTCTGTGCCTCTGTATTGCTCAGGAAATGGCACCGAAGTCATGCACACCCTCCAGGAACCTATAGACTGCACATGTCAGTGGAATTAAATTTTTGGATTCTAGGAACTCTATGCAATAATCACAATATCAAATGAAGTTACCATCTATTATTTAGGCACTGAAAGATATATACAATTAAACAATAATGTATTTTGCAGACTATTGAGATACAGCAATTTAATGCTTGGTACAAATATATGCAATTTCCTAGAAAAATAGATTTATTGATGTACTCTATTTTAGAGAATCAATGATTTCAAGTTGTTCAGCTGAGATGCAGTTATGTATATAATTGCAACATGCCACAGCCCTGGGGGATTCTCATCAATTAGGTTATTTTGCAGAATTTTTCAGTTGCACCCAATAGTGGTATTTTTGCTTTACAAAGTCTACTATAGCTTCCCAAATTAAGATAACAGTACTTTTTCATCACTACTGTTTGGTCTGGTAAATGTAACTAGTTAAAATTGGCATCTGGATAGTCATAAAGAGTAAGATATGTAAAGACAGATTATAGAACTACAGGATTTTAGATTTTAAAGCCTGAATGATTATTAGGGTTGTTATTGCAAATTCCTCTCATTTTGCAAGTGTATCAGGTCACTGTGTGACTTACACCAAATGACTTTGTGAATTCTAGTCCCATGCTCTTTTCTTCTGAATGGTATAGCAAGGTGTCTGTCACAGAATCTTTGATTCTTAGAGTTTGCTTTGCATAGAATTAATAATTTTAAGTTCAATTCCCTTTAAAGAAATGAAAAAAAATGCCATGCCACATCTACATATGTACATACATACATATAATAGTAATCCCAATAATAGGAAATGGAGAAATGTAGCATCACTTGCTATAAAGTGGAGGGATATCTTCGACTTTTATTTTTTATACCATTACAACTCTTATTAAATATGTTGTTACTACTTAACATTTAATTATTTGTTCTGTCATGGACCTATGGTTTTTGATATGTATTTGCATCCGAGCGAAGTTGTGTGCTATTTTGCTTTTCATGCTGCTGCTTTGTCAATGAAGAATGAAATAAAATTATTTGAATGTATTAATTCTGCAATGGAATGCTGCACTTTTTAAATATAGTAGATTATTGACATTTGCAAGGAACATATCTTGAGATCCTTGCAAATCCTCGAATTTTCTGCCCCTTACAATGTAGAATTATTTGAGTTTCCTCACCTGTAAAAAAGAGAAAATGCTCTACTTGGTGAGATTGTTGTAGGGGATCAAATGATGTCAAATAGCAACAGCAGAACAGTAAAAGTGCATTGAAAAGCAGATGCAGGGGGCCTGATGGACTAAGTTCAGATTTCAGCTTAGGTGAGTTGCTTGAGTTTCAAAATCATGCTTCCCAGAAAAAAAAAAAATGCAACTTACTAGATATTTTGGACCTCCAAGGTTACTAAGAAATGAGTGAAAGAATGAAATGAACATTGCATCAGCAATCTTGCAGTGTATACTGTTTATAAAAATTGACTTTATCTTATTTGTGTTTAATAAAAGTGTTTCATCTAGACATTAGCATTTTGGTATTCTTTGACTCCTGTTAACATATAGATTGAATCAAATGTCTTTGGCTAAAATAAATTAACATTGCTTGAGAGAAACTATTAGGGACCTCTGCTGAGGCACATTATGTCTGTTGTCTGCCACACATTTATTTTTATGCTCTGTAAAATACTTGTTATTGAATTAAAAATACTAAATCATGTTTAGACCTATTTGTGGGGGAGAAGGGGAGACATTGTCCTAGAACATCATAAGCATTCTGCAACACAACAGATAGGTATTGAGCACCTGCTAAGTTCCAGGTGTTGTTCTGAGCTCTAATGGCATAGGTAAAATAAAGCAGACACAGTGAAGACCCACTTGTAATTTAAAGTCCAGTAAGAAAGTAGGCAATAGTGGGGCGCCTGGGTGGCTCAGTTCGTTAAGCGACTGCCTTCAGCTCAGGTCATGATCCTGGAGACTCAGGATTCAGCCCCACATCGGGCTTCCTGCTCGGCAGGAAGCTGGCTTCTCCCTCTCTCAGTCCCTCTGCTTGTGTTCCCTCTCTAGCTATGTTTCTCTCTGTCACATAAATAAATAAAATCTTTTTTTTTTTAAAGGAAGTAGGCAATAGTTAAACATACTTATGAGAAAGTTCAGAAAGAGAGCCCCAAACTTTGGAATGTAGCATACGATACATGTGGCCCTCCATTCATCAGAGATGATGATTTGGGACACCTGAATAATAACCTAGACAATAACTTGGATTTGGATTCCTGGTCCTCTGCACATGCACTGTGCTATTCCTGCCTAGCTGTTTGGAGAAATTTGGATTCATACATCCATTGACATGAGGATAAATTCTACATGAATCAGAGATTTACATGTTCAAAAAAGGGAGGGGAGGATAGAACTTCTAAAGAAAATATGGGAGAAATTCACTAATACCTTAGAGTTGGGGAGAGTCTTTCTAATTCTGACTCAATATCCAGAAGCCCAGGAGAAAAAATTGATAAATTTAACAAGAAATCTGAAAACAAATTCTGCAAGACAAAAGTCAGTCAAAAGAAAAATGTAAAACCAAAGCACAATATTTACAATATTTATAAGACTAGTCTTCTATAGAAAGAGCTCCAAAAAAATCACAAAAGGAAAATAGAAACAACCTAAAAGAAAAATGGGCCAATAACTTGTACTGATATTATAGAGAAAAAGAAATAATACTTGAGGACACTGGAAATATAATTGAGCATACTTTTTTAGAGATTTATTTGATTTATTTGAGAGAGAAAGAGAAAGAAAGAGAGATTGGTGGGGAAGGGCAGAGGCAGAGGGAAAGAGAATCCCAGGCAGAATCCGAGCTTAGCCCAGAGCCTGACATAGGATTTGATTCCATGACCCTGAGATCACAATCTCAACTGAAACCAAGAGCTGGACACTCAAATGACGGCACCACCCAGATACCCCAATGGGGCATACTTTTAATAAAAGCATTTCATGTTCAATTTACACAGAAAAGCCATTTCTCACTTACCAGATGGTAGCAAATTAGAAGTTGAATTATACTTTTCTTTTTAGGGTAGGCACTTTGAAAACCACAAACATTTATTTTTTATAGCTCTTGAGGCTGAGAAGTCCAAGATCGCGGTTCTAGCAGTCTTCTTGCTGTTTCCTCGCCTAGCAGGAGGGGTGAGGGAGCTGCCTAGGGACCCTTCTGTAAAGGCACTAATCCCATTTTCACCCTCATGTTCTACTCACCTCCCAAAGGGCCCACTTCCTAATACCATCACATAGGATGTTAGGATTTCAACATACGAATTTAAGGCGGGTCAAGGAGTGGGAGACACAAAAATTCAGACCACAACAAATAGATTGAAAAATGATTTGTGGGTAGTCAATTGAACTCAAAATACACACCTCTTCTGGTGCACTCATGCCCAGATTCACTCAGACACATGCTCATGTTTCTGTAGCTGGTGATTCTGGACCTTCTCCCACCTTCATGGTAACTCTCTCTGCAGGCAGCCGGAAACAAGTAGGCAGGGACAGCACAGTGCATGTGCAGAGGACCAGCCAAAGTCATGGGCCTCCTTGTCTTCCCCTGACCAGCATTTTCTTTCTGCCTGCCATAGGCACCCTGGCTTCTCCTACCACTTCTGAGCCTGGAGGAGGCACCATACCCCCCATGACTACCTTGGAATAAAGGGGGGATAAATACCCTGTGAGGTAAACTCTGAACAATGACGACAGGCCCAGGAGCCAGCAGGTAAGTTGCTCACTGTCACTCATCATCCTCTTGGACCATTCCCACATGCAGTGGTTCCTTTGGCCTTTCCAGATATACCCGTGTTCTATGTGAGTTGTGGCCTATTCTCTAATAATCGGACTTGTATTTACTTTTGTTTCTCTCCTGCCCCACTTCCCCTTAAATCAGTTGCTTGCAGAGGCTCCCTCACGTCAGTAAATAACGAATTTAATGTCTGTGTGTGCTGTGTCAGCACATACTTGAACCATATACATATTTCCTGACAGGCTCAGAAATTTACATTAAAACTACAAAATGCTAACTTGAGCTTATCAAATCAATAAAGATTTAGCTGTTTACTATGTCCTGTTGGAAGGGAAAGAGTGAAAAACAAACTCATGCAGTTTCTAGGGGAAAAAGAATATAAAACATCCACTTAAATAATTTCTATTGTTATTTTATTTATTTTCACTTTTCTCTTTGCCTCTCTTGATCTGGGATTAAATTGAATATACATTTTTAAATTTTAAATTTCTTTAAGAATTTTTACATTCTAAAAAGCTTTTCTGCAGTAGAAATTTTACATGCTATATAGTATTTTCATAAGTGGATATTATGATTTATTTAACCAGTTATTAATGGCTATTAAATTCATTTCTCATTTTCTGTATTATAAACCCTTATTCATGAAGTGGAATTAGAGGACAAAATGGCATCAACATGCTGAAGAATTTCCATACATTTTGTTCATTTGTCTTTCACAACTGCTGATCAACTTTTTCTTTCCCCCAAGAAGTTTATGAATTTGGTTTTTTATCCTTTATCATCATCAACACTAGGTAGTAGCAAAAGTCCTTATTTATATAATAAGAAAAAAGGTCAATTCATAGTAGAATAGATATCTGACTGTGCCACTGAATTCAAACCTTTTTATATATTCATTTTCTCTCTTTCCATTTTTTCTTTGTCCATTTTCTTAGTGGTAATTTTATAGAGTTCTCTTTCAGGACAAATGGGTTTGCAAGCTCTAATTCACCTGTCTCCACCTTTAAGTATTAAAATTAATATATCCTGGGACTTTGGGTTCTGTTTTTTTTCATTTTGTTTTGTTAAAGATTTTATTTATTTATTTGACAGAGAGAAACACAGTTAGAGAGGGAACACAAGCAGGGGGAGTGAGAGACGGAGAAGCAGCCTTCCTGTCCACCAGGGAGCCCAATGCGCCTGGATCCAGGGACTCTGGGATCATGACCTGAGCCTAAGGCAGATGCTTAACGACTGAGCCACCCAGGCACCCCTGGGTTCTGTTTTTAAAATTAAAATTATTAGTAGTAAAATAAAACCTCTTATTCATGTTAATTTTAAGAGATGAATATGAATAAATTATTGATGTATTCCATCAATTTAAGCTGAAAAGGAGAAAAGATAGACACAGTACCTTGAGGCTCTAATGCCCAAAACAGAATAGATGCTCTTACTAGGAATTGAAAGGTTTCTGAGCTTTTTCTAGGCAATTAACTATCATGCAATGTTTCAAGGTTAATGCTCACGTTACATAGAAAATAACACTATTGAAATCAAAATATTTCCACAATTTCTTAAAATTAATCTTTCAGGAACGTTTGTGGTTTCAACATGTAGATTCAGAAGAATTCAAGATACACAAAAATTATGACTGTGGCCAGAGGGCTTGCAGCGCAGGTGAACTGAGATTCACATTTGTGCTAATATCCAGCAGTACCCATCTGAGGGGCATGGGAGTACTGAAATCGGGCTCATATCTCTCAAGCCCGGTCAAATACCGTGACAAGGAGCTGATTTTACCCAGAGGAAGGAATGCTTTTTCTTTGCATGAAGACACTGATCTCTTGCCAAGTGAAACACCCATTTGGGAGTGCATCTTCTCAGAGGGAGGAGCTTTCTAATAATTCCTGAGGTGTTTTCTAATTTATCCACCAGACATTGTGCCTTTTCCTAATATACCTACCATGAGGAGGCATCTTGTGCTACTTTGCACAAAGGTTAGCAATTATCTTGTTCTTAGCCTTCCTATCCATTTTTTTTTTCTAATAATGTTGTATAAATGGCTATGGTACTTGAAATCGTGCCTCTAAACTGCATCTTTGATGGTGGGGGGGAACGTCTAACTTTTCAGTTATTTCACTAATAACTGCTAATTAGAAAGACTGACAATCTGGTTAAAGTCAAAATTCAATCATATTATCAAAAATGTTATCTATTACCAGAAAATAGAGATTTCAGAAATATTGAGATGGATAAAAAATTTTAAAAATTGTATTTTGTTTACTGAAGATAGGGAATTTAAGTTTTCTTCCTTCTCAGTTATATTTCTTAATTAATTAAATTTTGTCTATTTATTCTGTTAAAAGCTATATATGCATGCACATAAATACACACATAAAAATAGATTCAGTTTTTCAACCTAATTTCATAGTTCTGTATGTGAATTAACCACAGTCTTTACTGCCAGTCCTAGTATCTCCATTATTGAATTCTTATGTTCATTTTATTTCTTGGTTGCTTAATTATGTCTTCAAGTAATTTTTCTCAAGAAAGGTATATGAATTGTGTATTTCCTAAGGCTTTACTCACACTCTAGCATGATAGCTAAGGTCTCAGGCCCTCGGATGAAATAGGTATAAGTTCAAATCCTAATGTCACTTTTTTCTGTGTGACTCTAAACAAACGTAATAATTTTGCACTTCATACTTTTCTAATTTCTCAAAGGATTTGTGTGAGGTTAATGGAGTTAATACATGCAAAGTACTTACGAGAGTGTTTAACACATAAAGAGGACTTGATATATATAAAATGAGAATAAAAATTTGAGGTCATAGTTTGCTTGCAGAACTCTAGACATCGCTTCATTGTGTTTGGATATTTAGTGCTGCAAAAGAAAAGTCTGGTTTCTATTTTAGTATTTGGTTCCATTATAGGTATATCTTTTTTCTTTTTTCTTGGAATGATTGCTTATTATAATTTTCCTTCAAGTTTTGAATTCAATTCTATTGTGAAAGTGTTTACACGTATGGTTCTCTATTTATTGATATTCTTTTGGCTCTTCTGATCTTCACACAACCTTTTTCTAAATATATAAAAGGTGTTTCTTCTATTGATAGTATATTTTTATTTGATGCATTTCCCTTTTAATCTGGTTTTATATTCAGAAATATTGATTATATATACATTGTTTTTCTTTCATGCCTATGACATTTTCTATATCTTCATCTATTTGTCTTTTTTGCTCGGCATAATTGTATATTAAGTTTTTCTTTCATAAGAGTTATTCATACTTGTTCTACTTCTATCAGTGTAGATTATAAATCTGCAAATGCATTTTTAGTTTCCTTGTATTTATTTCCTATCAGATTCCCTTTTTAACTCATCTAACTTATTTTTTTTAACTTCAGGCTATTTTCTATTTATATAAGACTATTACCTCTCAATATTTTCCATAGTTTTATGAAAATCATATATTTTGCATACTTCAGACAAAAACAAAAGTTTTCCTGATTTCTTCCCCTGAATTCTGCATGTTTATAATATCTAATCTCTTCTTCCCCTCAATTTTTAAGATGACAGTCTCTTTGCTTTGTAGTACCAACATACTCATAGGTCTTATGGCTTATTTTCATGTCATTTTGGCTGTTCATATTAGGTTATATGAATTGCCTGTGGTTGTCCTCTGTCACCACCTGAGGAATGGTCAGAATTTTACTCTCCTATTTCCAGCTACAGGGCAGGATGATAAAGTCAATTTCTACTGTGCTTTCCAGATCCTGGCAAGCATGTCCTAATAATTCTCAACTATGAAGGTGACAGATTCCTCTGCATCCTTTCATGCTTCTCTGATATCCTGAGTTATTAATATTCATGAGAAACTACGATTTTCTTTGTTCACAGCTGCCATTTTTATTGTTCATTTTTCTTGACACTTTCTTCATCTATAATGTTTATCTTGTAATGATCAGTCATGAAATACAGTGGAGTACTGCGAAAATCCATTGTTTCCTGGGAACTCCTCTCCTTCAGAGATCCAGAAAGACCAGAGAGTCAGAATTAGAAGTTTTGCTACTTTTGGAACACTGTTTCGTCACCGTGTGGCCACTGACCAGCTTCTGATACACAGAACTCTGAGTTAAGGAATTGGAAATTAGAGAGCTATAAGCTATCTCTTTTGTCTTTCCTGGTAAATTTTACTTATAATAAATAACAGATTTTCTTCTGAAATCAGTCTTGTTCTGTTACATGATTTTAGTTTGTGAACTTTTTTTTGTTTTTATGTTTTAGAACAGTACAAACTGAGACTCAAGTATCAACATTATCCAAAAGGTCTACAAAATTTTGCAAAGGAGTCTTGAGAAAATAAAATATACTATTAGGATAACAAATGCTTAACCAAACATATGAGAATTATTTAATGTGGATAACAGATTAAAATAAACATTTAGAAAATTATTTCTTAATTTTAGAAAAACTCTGTACGACATAAATATATTAGACCTGCTAAAAGTGATACCTGAATACTTGTGCTTTTTGTCATGTTCATTTCCTTGATGTAACTGCAGCTGCTCTAAATTACATCAATTAAGATGAGATTAATTATGTAATCAATGGGTAAGGATATTCTTCTGATTCATGGTTAGGAACACAACCTCTGGAACTAGGATGCCTGGGATCAAATCCCAATTATGTTACTTATTAATCCTGGGGAGGATGAGTGCCACTGCAAAGAATATCTCCCACAAAATTTGAGAATTTGAGATAACCAACTTGAAGATTGGCCAGAGTGAATGAAGTGCCAGGATTTGAATGCATTTATCTCTGCTTCCTTTGCTGGGTCCACTCCATTTTCTCCCACTGCATTCCTCTTGCTCCACGTGGCTTTGATGAGACAACTTTCAGTCTGTTTTCCAGCAAAGAGGACAGGACATCTATCTCCAACCTCTCATTAGAAACTCCTGTGTGATGACTGCCCAAGTTTGCAATCAGATTAACTGTGGTCTTCTATTGCTGTGAAATGAAGTACCACAAATTTACTGTCTTGAATCAAAACATTTATAATCTGACAGTTTCTGCAAACCAGGAGTCTGGGCTCTCTGCTCAGGATCTCACCAGGCTGAAGTCAAGTTGTTACTTAGGACTGTGATCTCATCTGAGGCTATGGGTCCTCTGTTTCCAGGCTCATTCACATTGTTGGTGGAATTTAGATCCGTGAGACTGTAGGACTGAGATCCCGGTGTTCTGCTGGCTGTAGGCTGGGACATACCCTCAGCCCCTGGACACAAGGCTCATGTTCTAACCACCTGGCATTCTCACATCATGGCAACTTACTTCTTCAAAGTCAGCAGAAGGCCTCTTTTGCTCTGCTACAGTGAAGTCTTCTATAAAGTAAATAATCATGGTAGTGATTATCTCATTATTTTCATAGGTCCACAAAGCCTCAGGGGAGGGTATTATACAGGGTGTGAATAACAGGGGGTGGAAATTTTAGATGTCATCCTAGAATTGTGCCAACAGTAAGGGTTAGAGTATCATTCTTGGACTGCCAGGGTCATTGGGATCCCCCTATGAGCTCACAAGCTTCCTCCTCTAGTGCCCCATAAAGAGACAAAAACTGTCCCAGTAATTCATCCAGGTTAGAAGGAGGGATGTTTTATGTTGGTCTTTAACTTTTTTCTTTCATTTTCAGGGTATAAAGATAGTGGATCTTCCTGTCTAGATAGAAAGTTCTTATAGTAAGGAAGTCACAATTTTCTTGCCTTGCCTTTCCTGTCCCTCCCACTAGGATATTTTCTTCATCAAAGTTTCTCAGTAAAAATTTACTAAATTCATTAAACATGTTAAATGTACTGATAACCCCATTTAGAAATAAATTCCCACCCATATTGACATACTTGTTAACAATCTATCAGGAAAGTCATACATGTGATGGACCAGACCTCAAATTATTTCACAGCCATCCAGTTCCAGAGATGCAGATCCTTTTTGTTTAGTCTCAATTCTCAATATGATATTTGCATCTTAGTTCACACCAATGAATATAGATAAATCTGAGTTTTAATCTTGGATTCGGAAATGCAGCCAATAATACATTATTAAACATACCATTTTCACTCAAAGTAAATTCATTTGGATTAATTTGGATGATTAAATCATTTCACAAAAGATCCATTGCAATAACCACTTTTCATATTGTATAAATAAATATGCTAAAAAGATAATACCACGAATTGTTAGGAAATTTTACATTGTAGAAAAGGCCAATACTAGTTACAGAACTAAAACACCAAGCTTTTTGGCATCACATTTAAGAAACAAATACAGATGAAAAACATGCTGCTAATCCATCTTTTATTTTCTTTCTCTTGTAACTCATGCCAGTAAAATAAGGCTTAGAAATTCTATAGCAACAATGACTTTCCTTTAAATAATGATAGATATCTGGCTCACTTTGATTACATGTCAGCTTATAAAAGTGTTATTTTTGTGAGAAAAATTTAGAGTAAAATATCTCCTTTGAAAGATGACATTTAAAAAGACCTATAATAACAGGAGACATAAAACAAGGAAAGACAAAAACACTACATCTAAGGCATCTAGAAGATTTAGGAAATAATATTTTTATGCTGGTCTTTAACTTTTAAGTATTGTTTCATTTGAACCTTAAAACAATATACCTTTCCACAATCTGGAACGTGACAGATCTTGCTACTCTAAAGAGTAAATCATTAGGAAAGAAAGAGTCTCATGCACATCACAAATGGTTCAGAAAAAGGCTCTTTGGATTCAAAGCAGAACTAGAATAGAAAAACCCTATGAGTCATATATTAGTTTTAGAGTGACATGATTCATCTTAAAACTTGTATTTGTGCTTCAAAAACATTTAAAAATGTTTACAATGAAGTCCCCAGTGTCCCCTAGAAAAAGGAGATGGCAGAGTTTTATAATATTCCTTCTACAAGTGTTTATTTAAAAAATATTTGTTAAGTGCTCACTATGTAAGGTATCACAATTGACTTGTAATATGAAAATAAATCGGAAATAAGACTTACCTTCAGGGAGATTACAATCTAGAGAGATAATAAGATGTTCACAGATAATTATATAAAAAATAGAATTTAATGAGCCATGTATTAGAGGCACTAAGTACCACAGAAGCACAGAGCTCTTATTAGGAATACCAGGAAAACTTTCATGAAGAAGGTGAAATAGGAGGAAAGTGTTGCAGGGAAAAACATAACTGTACTTCTATGAAGTAAACTGAAATATTTCTGGAGGACTTCAATGGGCACAGTAAGGAAGAAGGAGGAGGTTGAGGAGCCTTTGAAGACGCTGTGAGTAGGAAAGTAACATTATCAGAACTAAACTCCTGGAAGATTAATCTGAAGACAGTTGGAAATAGATTAAAATAGAGGAAAAACTAGAGGTAAGGAGACTTGTTTTGTTTTGTATTTTGGGGGGGAGAGTGGAAGGGGGCTGAGGGAGAGGGAATGGGAAAGAGAATATCATAAGCAGAATCCACATCCAGCACAGAGCATGAGGCCAGGCTCGATCTCAAGACCCCGAGATCATGATCTAAGCCCAAATCAAGAGTTAGATGCTTAACTGACTGAGTCACCCAGGTGCCCCTATAGAGATAAGGAGACCTGTTGTAGATCAATCTAATAAGAAGGAATGAAAGGATGCCAGTTATCTAGTGTGATATTATGACATATAATAAAATAGATATTTGGTCCTTATCACTGTGTCCCTTAGAATTTCCTAAGTGATGGGAGCTATAAAGGTGTCTTCTGTAATCTTGATGAGGTGACTTTGCACAGATTCTAAGAATGGGGGCTGGTTGCCAGTGAAGTCAACCGTATGATCAGGGGGTTAGTACCTCCACTCCCATCACCACCTACCGGAAGGGGAGAGGGCTTATAGGTTGGATCAGTTGCCAAAGGCCACAGGTTGGTTTAATCAACCATGCCTATGCAATGAAGCCTCCATTAAAAAAAAAAAAAAAAGGATGAGGTTGGGGGAGCTTCCAGCTTTGCGAACACTTGAGAGATTTGGGGACAGTGGTGTACTCCAAGAGGGTGTGGATGTCTCTTCCCACATACAGGCTCTTGCAGCTCTTCCATGTAGCTATTCCTGAGTTGCATCCTTTTATAATAAACCAGTCATCCAGTGAAGATGCTGATTTTCTGAGTTCTGCAAGCCACTCTAGTAAATTAATTGAACCCAGGGAGTTCAATTGAACCTGTAGCCAGTAGGTCAGAAACACAGATAGCAACCTGAGCTTGTGACAGACATACGAAATGGGGTTGTAGGGGAGTCTTGTAAGACTGAATGCTTAGTCTGTGGAATCTGACTCTATCTCTGCATGGACAGTGTCAGAATTGAATTGAATTATAGGAGACCAAGCTGGTATCCCAAGAATTGGTGGTGTGGAGGTAACACCCCCCATCTGAATTGCAATTGGGTCCAGGAGCCCAAAGATTAGGTGAGAAGAAAAGAAGGCCTGAATTTAGATAGTAAGAACAGGAACAACAGGAGAACGGTTGTGATTGGATCATAGTATATAATACTCGGCAACTGCCTCAGTAGAATTTAAGCTCCATGACAGGGAGAACTAATAACATTTGTTACTGTAGCCTCAGTGCTTAGCACTGGGCTTGACATATAACATTCACTCAAACCCTTTGATTGAATGACTGGAATTTGAAGGTGAGGAAAGGATGGGTATCATTTGTATGATTGTTACATTTCTATCAGCAATGTGGTTATACATGCATGTCCACCCAACCTCTGGAGATGATGTGGGTTTCTTTACATGCCAAACAACATATTTCCTAACATGTAATTTAAGTTTTAAGACATTAATGATCTTCCTTATTGCCTAAATGGCTTTTAGCTGTGTTTCACCATCAGAAAAGTAAGTTCTTTCTATTAAAAATAAATGCCTTGAAATAGTACTAAGTTTACACTTTCCCTTTTATAGAAAGAAAAAAAAACATAATTTTATAAATCTTTCTCTTAATTTCTCTATAACTTAGTTCCTAGACCAAATAAAGGAACAAAACTTTAACTAGGATAGAATTTCATAGCGTATTATGTCAGGAAACAGAGCTTTTGAGGAAAACCCTACTGATTAACTAGCAACCATGTTTACCAACTTAGTGGAAAGATTGATGTAAACTATGGAAGGTGGTAGTATTTTTCTTCTTTTAAGATTGTATATATTTTTTTGAGACAGCCAGAGAGAGAGCTCCAGTGAAGCGAGGGGCAGAGGGAGAAGCATACTCCCTGTTGCTTTGTTCATGACCTAAGCCAAAGGCAGATTCTTAACCAACTGAGCCACCCAGGTGCCCCTGGAAGGTGGTGGTCTTAAAAATGGCTGTTTATTTAAAATGCCATTGTTTGCAAAGCAAACATATGATAAAAAAAAACCCACATACTGAAATATATATACTTTATTCAGTTCACTTGATGGATTTTTATCTTACATAATTATTTTTGTGATCAGTTTCCTGATTTTTCTGTTTTTCCAGTTTTCTTTAGATACAATTGACATACAGGATTGTACAAGTTTAAAGTGTAAGACATAAGTGATTTGATATATGTATATGCTGCAAAGTGATTACCAAATACATTCAGTTAACACCGTTGGTAGATTTTTAACTTGATCATATTTCTCAAAGCCTAAAACTAATTCATTGGCAATAAAATCATTTTATTATATATTACCTTGATACTTTCTACTTTTAAAAAATAAAGATATGTATTACTCGCAGGAATTAAAACAACAAAAATATAGTTCACATCTGTAACTTTGCTTAAATTAAGACACAGTCCATGCCATCGAGGAATTCCTAATCTGGCTAAAGACATAAATATATAAAAAGTAAATTTTTGTGTAAGAATGTAAAGAAAGTCATACAAGAAAACAGAGATGCAAATGATTATAGTCTTACTTTAGGAGTGAACAAGTTAGGGAGCCAAGGAGGAAGGAGGTTAAGCTGGAAAGTGGATTTAGCCTGAGGCACTATGTAAGAAAGAGTCAGAATAGGCTTTTTTTTTTTTTTTTTTTTTTTTTAAGATTTTACTTATTTATTTGACAGAGAGAGATTACAGGTCTGCAGAGAGAGAGGAGAAAGCAGGATCGCTGCTGAGCGGAGAACCCCATACCGGATGCAGGCCTGGATCCCAGGACCCTGAGATCATGACCTGAGCCACCCAGGCGCCCTCAAAATAGGCTTTTAAGTAAGCACCTCAGGGACGATCCTGTGCGTATTTCAGAAAGCCCACAGTAGCTGATAATGTGTAAGGGAGATTGGGGATACCTGACTTAGTCCAAGTATGAACTTATGGGAAGTCATTTCAACAAACCGATACTAATTATCGGTGTATTAAGTATTTACACTCCAGGAAGCACTCTGCAATCTTACCATTGACTATGCTCAACTTTGCAGAGATGCTGAGCTAGTAAACTGAGCCAAATGATCTGAATGAACTGAGATCCCAACCATTAAACATGACACATACTTTTCAGAGAAAGAGAGAGACAGTTAACGTTATCACCTAAGCCCATGGCTGTGGGACTAGTGAGGAAGTAATTGCCCTAAGAGATGTGTTAGAGGTAGAATCAAAATATTTTTGAGGACAAAATTGACTTTGGATACTGAAGGAAAGAATCTGAGGATGCAGAGTTGATCATTTTTTTGGTTTGTTTGGTTAGATGATGCTCTACTCAGGAAGTGCTAGGAGAAAGACGATCATGAATTTCATTTTGGAAAGACTGGTCCTGAATTGCCTTTTGGGGACATCGGGGTGAAGATGGCCAGTGCAAAGCGGTACATACTTCTCTGAAGCCCCGGAAAGGAAAGAGAGGCAAGACGGAGGGGCTGACAGTCTTGAATAGGACTGAAATCACAAAAGTGAACGAAATAACCCAGACTCAACAAAAGCACAACAAAGGTCAAGTCAATTTTTAAGGTGGAAAGGTCAGAGGATCATGTAGAGTAAGAATATGGGAAGATCCAGGTGAGGATGATGTCAGGGATGCCAACTTGCAGCATCCTGAAAGGCGGAAGAGAAGAAAGTCGGAGATCTCAGAAAGGAGGAAAGAGTTCAAATGCTGCGGAAAATAAACAGCAATTAAACCACAAGACCTGTGGTGAAAGAATGTGGCTCCATACATAGCCACATGAATGAACTTAACTCAAAACTGTGTCCATTCCGGGCTGTTCACAGCCACATGGACTTGTTTCTTTTTCATGAGAGGCCAGATTTCCAGCTCCGGTTCTCCTTCACTGCCCTACCTTTCCCTCCCTTCCATGCTGAGTGCCTCCTGCTCCTCCGCACACCCACGTAGTGGGACTCCCCTCTCACTCCCCTTCCCACCCGCCGCCGCTCAGCGTTTCCATGGAGACGTTCTCTTAAAGAATCGAGGGCCAGGGCCTGCGGGCGGGAATGAGACCGGGCGGCGGAGCAGCGAGCAGCAGCGTGAAGAGCGGGAGCAGAGCGCACCGGAGGAGGTAGCAAGGAGCGCGGCCGCCAGGTGGGCGGCGGTAGCAGACTCGCGCGCCGCCCTCTGCTTCTTCCCCAGTCCGCACCTGCGCGCGAACTCTGCAAAGCGCGGGCGGCTGCGCTGCGAGGCCGGCTCGGGTATCCGCACGCACCCGCTGCCTCGCCGTGCGCCGTGCGTCCTGCGCCCCGACTTCTGGGCTCCGCTCCCTCCTTGGTGCCACCTCCACCCAATCCTCGACCCTAGTGCGGCTGTTCTTAAAACCTGAGTCCCTTCCTTTTGTACTGTTCTGCTCTCCGTTCGCCCAACTTTGGCTCCAACCGCCTCTTCCTAAAGCAGTGCACTCCAGGGCAGCTACTCCCTTTCTGCATCCAGGGCGCGGACCCTCTGACTCAGAATTGAATTTGAGCGGGGACTTGGACTTGAACAGGCAGCTGGGAGCTCTTTCCACTTTGGCATTCGCACGAGGGCACACAGCTTTCGAAATGCTCCTTTACACTTAGAGAGTTGGCGCGGGGGGGAGGGGGGGAGTTGATACCATAACCCTATGGAGAGTACGGTTACCTCAGGTCGTTGGGGAAAATGAACAAGGATAAAACTTGCATTAAAAAAAAAAACCAACTTGCATTTTTACAGAGGTATTACGTATTTTTTAATTGAGTTGAATTTTATCTGAGGTGAGCACGAGGATTTTGTAGGGAAGAACTTGCTTTACAGTGGGCTCTCTAGAGGGTTTTAAAATTGATCATGGGGACCTGTTTATTTTTCAGTTTTAGAAATATATATAATATTAAGTGTATTAGTTTTTTCCTTTTTATCTTTCGTTGAGTGTAAAGTCCGTTACCCAAGGAGTACAGATTCCTAGGAAAAGTGACACAAGCTTTTTTGATAAATGCGCTTTAAAAATAAATTGCGTTGGAAAGACTTAAATGTTTTTCCCATTTCGTCCGTAGTTTTTAAATATTTTTCACAATGATGGTGTAATTTTAGAATGTGAGAAATTACTTCCACCGAAGTAGCAGTGTGTAGGTGTTCTAGATTTCCATCAATTACGGTTAAATAGTTCCACATAATGCAATTTTTTATAATTGTCTGATATTTCGTTTTATTTCTAACACTTTTATATTTAATTATAGCAGCTTCTAGAAGCAAATTATTTTGTTATTTGTTGGAAAGTACTGATGATTCCAGTTTTACTAGGTGGAGGATATTATGAAGCACCTACTCATTAATGCCTTAATATTCAGTTGGATGAACTGTCTAACTTGAAAAGATATGGCATTAAAGTGATGTACACATGTCTAAAGAATGTCCAATGGTTTAGTTTTGAGGCTAAAAAAATACATGTTCAATTGACTGAATACACTTTATTTTCCAGATGGAGAAATCAATTATTCTATTGCTCTGGTTACAATATGTTGTTGAGGTAAGGCATTTTTGAACATTTTAAAAAAAATAGTTAATGGGGCAGGATGCATTAGTCGGCCCTTTTAGAAAATGAGGAATATGTTGAAGAGAAATAACACTAAACATTAGTTTTGGTACCTAAGACAATTTTCTTTGCTAGATGTTGCACAAATTTGTGCATATAAATGGCATCTGTATTCACTGCTTACAAATTGTGTTGGGAAAATTAGTGGAGAGAGAGATAGAATTCGATGATGGTATACTGAAGCATTTTACAGTTGTTTTTGGTAGGAATTTTAAGTATATCATTCTCTTGAGATCTGAAGTCTTTATCATCTAGGGAATACATCTCTGATCCTGTGGTCTAGCTCCTTTGTCTCACTTGCTAACATTTTCTTTCTGTATGAATAAACTGAACCTCTAAAATAACTCAGAATCAAACATTTTATACTCTAGCTTATTTCTATTGCAAGTGTATTATCAAGAACGTCTGTGAAATAATTTAATTCTGTAGCCATTATCATCAAAGTACTTAGTGGACACACCAGGAGGGTATGCTGTGCTTTTCCTATGATTTTGAGTCTCTTCTTTTTCCCTGACCCCAGGAACATGATGTTTCCAACTTTGAGAAACATGGATCTTGAACTTCCTTGCTTTCATTTTTATTTATCTTCAGTCATTTTCAAAATTATGTTTACAAATAATGTATCCAGTGGGATGTTACTTAATTCATGTGTAGAAATTGATATGGTTGAAATACTTTTCAATTATAATTTGACATATTTTAGACTTAATTTTTGTAAGTTTGTTAATAAAATAGTAATAATAACCAAGAATGCATTTTTATTATATCTTTACAGTTACTTTTCTTTACATTTCAGATCTCAAAAAGTTTCTGTAATATGCCAATGAATAATCGAACAACAGTAGTTTTTATTGAATGGGATGAATTTCCTAAAGGAGGAAGTCCTGAATTTTATTCTTTAAAATACCAGCTTGTTAATAATTTTGCTGAAAAAGTAAGGCATCTTTTTTTTTGACTCTGATAAAAAGTAAGCATAGTATAAATTTATTGTGACTAAATGTCACATCATAGTAGGAATTTGATAGTTATTGGGATTCCTTTTCCCCCCAATTTTACTGAGCTAATAATTGACTTATAATATTGTATAAATCTAGGGTCGCCTGGTTGGTTCACTCAAGCCCAGCATAGGTTCCCACATAGGGAAGCCTGCTTCTCCCTCTCCCTCTGCCTGCCACCCCCCCCCCCCGCTTGTGCTCTCTATCTCTAGCTCACACAAATAAATATAAAATATATTTTATTTATTTGAGCAGGGAGCCTGATGTGGGACTCAGTCCCAGGACCTGGGATCATGACCAGAGCCGAAGGCAAACACTTAACCAACCGAGCCACCCAGGCATCCCAATAAATAAATCTTTAAAACAAACTAAACAAAACATTGTGTAAGTCTAAGGTATACAACATAATTATTTGATATATACATATATGTATATATATGTATATATATATATTGCAAAGTGATGACCACAGTAAGTTTAGTTAGTATCCATTAGCTCCCATAATTACAAGTAGTTTTTTTCCTTAGATAAAAACTTTTATGATCTACTCTGGAGCAACCTTCAAGTACACAATGGTATTGTTACTTATTCTCATCATGTTCTACATTATATTCTCAGAAAATATTTGTCTTATAATAGGAAGTTTGTATCTTTTGATTATCTTCACCTAATATTCCCTCACCTGTGGCAACAACCAATCTGATCTGTTTGTATGATTTTGTTTTTTTTTTAAAATTCTACATATAAGTGAGATCGGTATTTGTCTTACTCTTATTTCACTTAGCATGATACCCTCAGGGTCCATCCATGTTGTCACAGTGGCAGGATTTCCTCCTTTTTTATAGCTGAATAGTATTCACCTGTGTGTGGGTGTCTGTGTATGGGCTTGCATGTACCAGCTTTTCTTTATCCATTCATCTATCAATGGACACTTTGGCTGTTTTCTACATCTTGGACTAGTGTAGATAATACTGCAGTGAACATGGGGGTGTTTATATCTCTTTGGGATGGTAATTTTGTTTCCTGTCTATATATAACCAGAAGTGGAATTGCTGGTAGTTTTATTTTTAATTTTTTTTGAGAACCTCTCATACTGTTTTCCATAGTAGCTGCACAAATTTATATTCTCATCAATAGTGCAACAAGGGTTCTCTTTTCTCCATATCCCTACATTCCTTCCACCACTTTTTAAAAAATGAAACCAAGTGGGTTCTGTTTTCTTTAGCTCTGGCAATTATTGATAGCTTTTTAGGTGACTTTTAAATGATGATAATGCCTCAGCATTTGTTGTCTCTTCTTTTTGATGATGGCTATTCTGATAGGTGCCATTCTGACACTGGAGTTTCAATTTCCATTTCTCTAATGACTAATGATAGAGTACATTTTCACATGCCTGTTGGACATTTGAATGTCTTCTTTGGAAAAATGTCTCTTCAGGTCTATGCCCATTTTAATTGGATTATTTGTTGTCGTTTGCTTGCGTTTTGTTATTGAGTTGTAGGAGTACCTTATATATTTTGGATACTAACCCACTATCAGGTGCATGGATTGCAAATATTTTCTCCCATTCCAGAGGTTGGCTTTTTTTTTCCTATTGGTCTTTTCTTTTGCTATGTAGTTATTGGGATTTCTGACTTTTATTTCATTAACGTATGAAATGTTAGCATTTTATGAAACATCTTCAATAAGTTGATCAAATTGCTGTTGAACTTTTTCATAGGAATGATTATATATATATTTTAAAGCTATTTTTTGAAGATTTTATTTATTTATTTGTCAGAGAGAGACAGCGAGAGAGGGAACACAAGCAAGGGGAGTGGGAGAGGGAGAAACAGGCTTCTCACTGAGCATGGAGCCCCATAGAAGGCTCAATCCCAGGGTCCTCGGATCATGACCTGAGCAGAAGGCAGACGCTTAATGACTGAGCCACTCAGGTGCCACAGGGATGATTACATTTTTAATAATTATACACCATACAGAGAGTAATTATTTGAGGTAATATCATTTTATATAGAAATAAATATTTTATATATATATATATATATATACATTCTATCTGAAAAATCACTCCTTATGAAGAAATATAAAAGGCAAACTTCTTTTTAAACATTTTTTTAAAAGATTTTATTTATTTATTTGACAGAAACACAGCCAGAGAGAGAACACAAGCAAGGGGAGTGAGAGAGGGAGAAGCAGGCTTCCCGCCCAGCAGGGAACCCGATGTGAGACTGATCCCAGGTCTCTGGGATCATGACCTGAGCTGAAGGCAGTTGCTTAACCAACTGAGCCACTCAGGCGCCCCCAAAAGGCAAACTTTTTTTTTTTTTTTTTTTGCTGGTCTGGCATGATCATTTTTTTTTTTTATTGTTACTAAAATTTTTTTTTCCAGTGTTCCAAGATTCATTCCCCATTCCCCACACCCAGTGCTCCACGCTTTAGGTGTCCCCAGTACCCACCACCAGGCTCTCCTATCCCTCCATCCCCCTCCCTCCAAGTCCCTCAGTTTGTTTCTGTGTCCAAAGTCTCTGTTGTTTCGTTTCCCTCCGTAGATTACCCTAGTTCCCATTTACTTTCCTTCTCCCACTGTCCTCCAGTTTACCCCTCATGCACCGCAAGTAAGTGAAACCATGCGATACTTGACTTTCTCTTCTTGGCTTATTTCACTCAGCATAATCTCTTCCAGTCCAGTCCATGTTGCTACAAAAGTTGGATATTCATCCTTTCTGATGGAGGCATAGTATTCCA
>PITA01003873.1:9611-132027 GCA_004023965.1 Spilogale gracilis
TCTTTCTTTCTTTCTTTCTTTCTTTCTTTCTTTCTTTCTTTCTTTCTTTTTCTTTCTTTCTTTTGAGAATGAGAGGGAGAGGGCATAAGTGGGGGGAGAAGGTGCTGAAGGAGAGACTCTCAAGCACACTCCACACAAAGCGTAAAGATGACAGATGACTGGATCTCATGACCCTGAGACTATGACCTGAGATGAAACCAAGAGTCAGGCAGTTAACCGACGGAGCCGCCTAGGCACCCACCAAAATTCTATTCTTAAGAAAAAAGTCACGGTTGTGTCAAAATAGTTCTGTATGTTTTATCACTGTTTTTTTAAATAATCATGAAAAATAAGAACTTAAGTGTCCTAAAGAAGGTATTTCTAAAATAAGTTATGACATAATTCTAAAATGAAAATTATATGGTTTAGAAACACATTAAATAACATAAAATATATACTTATTAACTATATATTCATTAGATAAAAGATGAACACTTAAGACTGAGGTAACCTATTACATTCATATATATGCATATAAATACAAAGGTTAGGTGATATAATTACAAATGTAGCATCAATAAATTCTAGAGTCCTATAAACAGAGAGCTGGTTATTCCTGTCTAAAAGGAAAAAAGAATCCCACACCCCCTCCTAAATGTATTAGGTTTACTGGTCAAAACTAAATTAAGTTCTGCAGCTCACCTGTGGTTATTATATAAAAATTATTTTTTTCTGCTTTAATGATATAGATATAGTCCACTCTATATCAGTATATACTGAAAACAATGATTGGAAAGTTTTAAAATCTACCATTATTTGTGCATTGCTAGTTAGACCAGTATTTCTTTATAGCAGTGATAGTAGGCTGTAAAATATAGTAGTGATAGTAGTCTGTAAAATCCATTCTTTTTAATTCTTAAAACACTGATCTTTTTAAAAGAGGAATTAATTTTATCCAGAACTGTATATGCATTAAAAATATTTAAACCTGATTAGTTTTGAATGATTCATGTTATTACTCAAAGAAATGCAAAGGCATATATAGATTATATAAACATTTCTGTTTATATAATTCTAAAATGTTTAATTCTAAAATGTTTCTAATGAACTATTACATACTTTATTGGGTAGTATAATGTATACTGTACTTTTATTTTTGTTACATTTTGTTACAAAATACATTTGTATTTTGTTACAAAATACATTTTATGTATTTTATATTTTATTTATGCATATCTTATTTTATATTTTATTTTTAATTATTTAGAGATAAGCCAGATTGCATTCTTCATTGATTCCACTTTGAGTAAAATATGTGTGATCATAGAGAAATCAGTAAATTTTTATTTTAGCTCACATACAGATACACAAACACACAAGTTTGCCAAAAGAAAAAATGAAGCTTGAATATTTTAATTAGAGAAGTATTTTCAGCATCTGCAGATAGCATAATCCTAATTTTCAAAGTAAATTTAAAGTCTAAAATATGTTTGTTAATATTAATGACTAAAATATAAAGAGACGTGGTATATTAACATTAGTTTAATTTCATATAAATTTATTTTACTGATTTATAAAACAATCAGCAATAAAAATGAAGATATTAAGAGGAATATATTATTTATGTCAGCAGTTAAGAATGAATGTTGAAACTTTATAATAAAGTCAGCAATCAATTCATTTCTGAATTCATATCGATAACAGGAATATAAAAATTCTTTAACTACAGAAAAAAAGTTTCAAATTATAACTTCTTTATCAAGAAGTCACAGAATCCTCTTGTACTGTTTGTAATATCTGAGTTTATAATGAAGAATATGATTTTCTTGGAGTTTAATTACAAAACTAAGCAGAAATCTCATTCGTTATTATTAATTTATATAACAATAAATCTCTTCAAATCAGACCCAGACTGCTTATAATATCTTAAGTTCAGTTGTAATTTTGTAAAATTTATTTCTCTAAAGCATATCTACTTACCTTCCCTAGTATGCAATTCAGGGTCTTGTGTAGAAATGTAGTCAATTTGGATGATTCACTTCAAGCAGCTAAGCTTAAATTAAAATAAGCAAATAAATACCTGTGCAGAGCAACAGTCTTTGAAATCAATGACATATGTATATAAAGTACAAGGTATATGGAAGTGCACTTCATTCTGAATTCTTCACAAAATGATCTCGTGATGCAACATTTAACGAAGGGGTTAGTCTTCTTTTCAAGGCAAATATAGCTTTTCTCTTTTCTACCTAAGGTTGAACAATAGGGAAAATGTAATTTATAGAGTAAAATTCTAATTTGTGATTTCAAAATTATTGAAATCCTTCTCCAATTTGAAAAACACTATTGCTTATATTCTGATCTCAGAACCTTTGTGTCTTTACACAGTTACTAGGGAAAAAATAAGGAAGGAATAATTAATTCTAAACTAATCGCTTAAGTACACTAGATTCTTTATCTCCAACACAGTAACTAATCTTTCTTTTCTTCATTGATTCAGATGATAAGGAATATATTGAAGAAAACAGCAAACTACACAAGCCTATATTTTTGTCCTTAAGCAACTGTAATAGATTCATTAAGAGAGAAATTTAGTGATCTTATGGACACAGTTCTTAAGAAGCTTAGATATCACTTATAATAGTATTTTCTTAATTTTGTTACCAAATTGTCACCTCCCATCCACCTTTCTAACACAGAGAAGAGTACTCAATAAAAGTGTGGTTTATACATATGGTAACTTCTTTTGTTAAGCAAATCAGTGGTGCATATTATGGTCCATATTTTACTCCAGATGTATCCTACCCAAGATTAGTAGTAAATCGCTGGTCTCTCAGTGAATATTGTTATAGCTGCTAACTCTGGCTTGATATCTAAGGGAATTAAACAATCTCTATCAGAGATTACTTTTCTCACCTTTCATTGAACCTCAAAGTCTAAAAAGTCAAAATAAACAAAACAAAAACCCAAGATGTATGTCTTTATTTTTGTCTTATATTTTCTCTTGTTAGATAATATTGCCTTATCTGTAATTATCAAAGAATCCCTGGCTTTCAAAAGCACTAGACATGCAATACTAAAATTTTACCACTGACTCCCTTCCAGTCTCTTTTACAGGATGACACAAATCTTTCAAAAATTTAACTAACTAGAATTCTGAATATAATGTAATTATTCTTGGTAGAAAAGAGTTGAAAGAAGGTTACATTCCATTTCTGCTCTTATTAATAACAGAATGACCTCAAGTTATGAAATTAACATGCAGTCCTTTTTGCTCATTAGGCTGATACTTTCTCCTGAAGGATCTGCAGAGACCTAAAGGCAAGGGCACTAAGTTTCACCAAGTGATAAAGAATTTGCCTCAAAATTTGCATTCAGTGAACCTTAAAAATCATGGATTTCCCTATCTATGTAACTACCTATTGTTACATACCTATGTAACTATTATCCATTTATTTAATGAATAACTGGTGATTAAAAATCTATTTGTACGCAGATAGAGTTAGTAAAGTGTTTTAAACTTCTCAGAATCACACAAAAAAAGACAGCGTGTTTCCTCAGGGGAACAGACTTGGACTCAATGGTAAGAGTAGAGACAAAAATCTAGAGTCCTTTTAACAATAAGACATATTCATTGATCAGGTTATAATAAAACAAGGTTTCTTTGTACCTCATTAGGTGGAGAGAGAGGAAGAATGGGAGGAAGGGTGAGAGTGGAAAAGGGAGAAGGAGAGAGGGGGAGAGGGAAAGACAGTAAAGAGGGTGGAATATTTAGGAAAAAATTTTTAATACCCAGAAATTTCTCCTGTATCAAAGAAAGATGCAAATAAACCTACTGTCATTTGCTTTTCTGACCTAGAAAATAAACATAATAGGTGACTTCCTATGTGATTTCTTTATTGGTGAATTTTAAAACACACATTTGATATACCAATGTCTTTTCTGTCAATATGTTTGTTTTGTTTTGCTTTGTTTTGTTTTAAACCATTCTCTTCAGTTCTATCTTATCTCTCAAGACAGAAAGTTGCTTGACTTCCAGTGTACCTAAGTCTTAATAAGCAACTCTGTCTTTCACCTTCCAGTGTGATTGAAACCAGGCTGTTTTTCATTAAGTTAAAACTTGGTAAAATCAATTTCTCAATTCTTTGCAGTTTGCTATCTTATTAGACATATGATCTCGCAGAGCAGAATGTATCACAATCACACACTAGACTCAGGAAATTTCCTCACAACAAAGTGCACAAAGAACATTGGTTCTTGGAGATTGAAAATATCATCAAAAATAAGAATTTACCTTCATCAATTCCAAGATTTACTGAAACCATAGTTATACAAATATAAAAAATCATCTTAGGGTTTTTTCCTTCTGTAAAATAAAGACTTTACATTGATAAATAAGCACACTAAGTATGGTACGCTTTTATTAGAATGATTTTGTAATATCTTTAAATGTCTAAATTACAGATATATAATTCATATTATATAATGAATTCATTTTCATGATTCATATTGTTTAGAACACAGTAAAATAATGGACACAATTACTTTACATAGTTGTACAATAATGTATGTTACATAATAGTATAATTGGCTTCCATTCTTCATTTTCTTTTAATTAGATTTTCTTTCATTTTACTAATGCAAAAAGTAAAACTGTCTCATTCCCTAGTATAAAAGTTTTTTTTTGTAACCAAGCTGCAGTTAAGTTTTGCATTGGTCGGGAATTAAAACTTAATTCTTATTAACTATAAATGAATCCTCTGAACAGTAAAACAATATATCTTGATAGTCTATTTATAGTCCTATAATAATAAAACTAAGCTTTGATTGAATCTCTCATATTTTTAGTTTTTAAGCAAATAGATTCAATGAACTTCATTCTTTAACAAATGCTATTATGATACTCTACTATACTTTATTTAGGCATATTAATATAGGTTTATTATATATAAATATAGGTTTGTTACACTCTATAACTATGTCAAATATCTAAATTTTTTAAAGAATTGATAATATATTAACTACTAAGGAAATGCCTACTGGCTTAATTCATTCTCAAAAGATGAGTTTAAATAAGTGGATGGATTACATGAATAATCTTTTTGGAAAATGTTATGTTTTATTAAATGAAGTTGTTAATCCAAATGCTTTATCTGAAATTTGGGTTCTCACATTGAGGAATTAGACATGAATCAGCATATATGAGAAATACAGAATTCTGGATTCATGAGAAGTTTCTAATAGACATTCGAAATTTGCAAATTTAAATAATTGGCATTTTTGATATAGCCTTGTGCGATTGTATTGATGGATGCATAAAGGTGAGATGATGAATAAATACTATTGAGAGAGAAAGACTGAAAAAGAAAAGTAAATTTCTTTCCTAAAAACAATGCTTATCAGCCTTGATCAAAAATGGAATATGAAGGAATTTTTGAATGATCTCTGTTAGTCATAACATTCTATGTTTAATAAACAAAATCAGTTAAACACTTTTAGCATTGCTTATGAAGTATGCATGTCTAAGAACTTGCAACAAATGCAATTCCTGTTTAGTTATAACTTTATTTGTTTATTTGAATCCTGCATATAAATACTGACTTTGAGCATAGTGATGGAAACGCACTCTGCTAGGCATCAATAAACCTAATTTATGACACATTACTGAGCTGAATAAATTATGGTAAATTATGTACTTTTCCTGATCTCAACTATAAAATCTGGGCATTGCTCTAAATTGGAGTTGTGTCTCATTACCAAGTCTGAATATTTTTGGTAACTTGCAATCAACTTTGTTGAAATGAAATAAAACAGAAAAAATATCAGGGTGTATCTTTATGTTGTCTATTTTTTTAATGAAATATTTGTTATTTATTCTTTTTTATTTTAAAGATTTTATTTATTTATTTGATAGAGAGAAACACAGAGAGAGAGGGAACACAAGCAGTGGGAGCAAGAGAGGGAGAAGCAGGCTTCCTGCCAAGCAGGGAGCCCAATGTGGGACTCGATCCTGGGTCTCCAAGATCATGACCTGAGCCAAAGGCAGTCGCCCAACCAACTGAGCCACCCAGGCGCCCCGTTATTTATTCTTTATACACACATATTTCTTACTGGTTGATTATAATCAAACTTGAAAATCATGTTCAAGTAATTTTCCAAACAATAGACAGTCACTTAAGTGGACTAAATCACCATGGTTTTGGTCTGACCTTGAAAGATTCAGAAACTTGACATTTCCTCATCCAATTTTATCAGAGACTGGGAGGAAACTGTCTCAGGACCTATCCACTGAGTGATCCACCCAACCTTATATTCAGCAATTATGTGATGAGTGCTTATCTATTGTCATCTTCTCAAGATGTAAGCATACAATGATGAATAAAATAAAGCCTTTATCTTTATGCAGTTTATTGATAAAAGACTGAATTTGTTCATTCATCTATTAGAATCTCTGTGTATTTACATGTATCATTTATTAACTGCTATATAATGAAGACACATTTTTGCTAAACTATTGTTTTCACTTTTTTATTTTTTGTAAACTTAAATATTGATTTTTTTAATAAAATTTTATTTATTTGAGAGAGAATGAGTTGGGGAAGGATAGAGAGACAAGCAGACTCTCCATCAAATGCAGAGCCTGATGCAGGGCTCAGTCCCAGGACCCTGAGATCATGACCTCAGCCAAAGTGAGGTGCTTAAATGACTGAACCACCCAGGCATCCCAAATTTTCTGAATTTTAATGTTTATTTTATAAAATCAGCATTTATGTCTTCTAAAATGTCTTCTTTTGTCATGATCCTTGGAGATATTCCTTAATAGTTGCAAAAATACAATTTTTATAATTAGCATTTCTATTAAATGCTATTTTATATGTTATAAGATAGAAACTTTGGAACTAGAATAGTCTTCAAATTTTTATGAAAATATAACATTACTGGATTTCTGATAAATTATTACACATTCAGTTATTATCTATGTAACATGGTCTTTTTTTTAAATGATTTTATTTATTTATTTGACAGAGAGAAACATAGCTAGAGAGGGAACACAAGCAGAGGGATTGAGAGAGGGAGAAGCAGGCCTCCCGCCGAGCAGGGAGCCGGATGTGGGACTCGATCCCAGGTCTCCGGGATCATGACCTGAGCCGAAGGCAGTTGCTTAACCAACTGAGCCGCCCAGGCGCCCCTGTAACATGGTCTTTTTCTGTGCTTCTTGTTTTAGCTATATTTGCATTTTGATTTATAAATACATCTCATGAAATCATAATTAATCTGTTTCCAAAGTTAAGATATGATCATATTTCAGTAGTCAACTTTCTGATCCTGAGGTGGCTCATTACAATGTATGAAATGTAGAGAGTCTGGTGAGGTGTTGACATTACCAGAAGCTCCTCAAAGCACTATGATAATAATTATGTCATGTCAGTTTGCTCCCATGTCAAGAAACAAAAATTATATTCTCAACTTTAATTTTTGTTTATTTAGAGTATTTTTTAGTTTGCCATAGTTTTGTGTCTTTTTGGCATCATGGCAAAGAACATTTTTTCTTTGCCTAATTCCCTAAATTATTGTTAATAATTTACTGATTTCTTTCTGCTCTTATCTTTCTAATTTTTAGCATATTCTTTTAAAGTACATTCACATCATTTATAAAATAATGAATTTATTATTTTTATCTTTCTTTGTAATATTATACATTTTCCATAATTTCACTAAGCCTATATTACATACATTTGGATTTGTAGTTATTTTATATTTTAATTTTGTTTAAGAAAATTTAGTTAGGGCGCCTGGGTTGCTCAGTGGGTTAAGCCTCTGCCTTTAGCTCAGGTCATGATCTCAGGGTCCTGGGATCGAGGCCCACATCGGGCTCTCTGCTCAGTGGGGAGCCTGATTCCTCCTCTCTCTCTGCCTGCTTGTGATCTCTCTCTCTCTTCTCTCAGTCAAAGAAATAAATAAGGTCTAAAAAAATTAAAAAAAAAAAAAGAAAATTTAGTTAGTCTAAGATAGTATATAACTTGCATGGCTGTCAAGTGGGGGAAGAAAAGAAAAATGTTTCCTTCTGTTTCTTTACTTCTCTCCTTTCTTCTACTTTTTCTCTGCTTTTTCACAAAAATACCAAGAGTCCAATTACGTTTGTTACCGCACAGAAAAAGATGGCTAAGTGCAGAAATAGACACCCAGTAAATGCTTTCTAACTAAATAAATAGATTAAAATTATATGCTGTCTATATGTCTATGATGGTGGCTATGATTAAATATAATTTGATTTCAGTAATCTTAGAGACTCATAATCATGCAGTAACCTTAGTTTGACCTTCTTTTTCTTTTCTTTTTTTTTTTTAATTGTAATATTAGCTTCCAAGGAATTGCCTGTATTCACCTATGTGTTGGAAATGACAGCAAGAGAATGAAATTACTCATATGTAGTTATTAAGTTAAAACAAGGAAAGTATTGTAACAGTCATATTTATCCAAAAATTGTGAAGTGTTAACTCTTAATTAAATTAGTATGTTTATGGGGTGCCTGGGTGGCTCAGTTGGTTAAGCAACTGCCTTCAGCTCAGGTCATGATCCTGGAGACCTGGGATCGAGCCCTGCATCGGGCTCCCTGCTCGGCGGGAAGCCTGCTTCTCCCTCTCTCACTCCCCCTGCTGGTGTTCCCTCTCTGGCTGTGTTTCTCTCTGTCAAATAAATACAATCTTTAAAAAATAATAATAATAAATAAATAAATAAATAAATAAATAAATAAATAAATAAATTAGTATGTTTATGATACACTATGCCTTTTATATCTTTTAATAGGGACTGAATACATTTTTAAATTCCAGCATTGTATATGAGATTGAACTAGTTACATAGAAGGGAATTTTTCGATATTGATTATGGATTAAATATTTCACCAAATTTACTAAGGTAAATTTGTATGGACATCATGAAACCAGAGAAAGACAAATGCCATATGATTGCACTCATATGTGGAATTTAGTAAACAAAAAAGATAAACATTAGGGGAACGCCATAAACCATAAAACACTGGGCAAATCATAAAACAGACTCAACTATAGAGAAGGAACTGAGGGTTGCTGGAGGGCAGGTGGGTAGGGGAATGAGGTAAATTGTTGGTAGGTATTAAGGAGGGCGCTTGTGTTCAGCACTGGGTATCATACTAAGTGATAAATCACTGAATTCTGCACCTGAAACTAATATTACACTATATGTTAACTAACTGAAAGTTTAAAAGAAAAAAAAAGAAGAAAAAGAAAAAGAAACACTGTAAGAGTGTATAAAAGTGTATCCCTTTAAAACTATCCTTTTTTTTAAGATTTTATTTATTTATTTGACAAAGAAAGACACAATGAGAGAGGGGGGAATATAAACAGGTGGAGTGGGAGAGGGAAAAGCAGGCTTCCTGCTGAGTAGGGAGCCCTTTGCAGGGCTTGATCCCAGTACCCTGGGATCATAACCTGAGCCAAAGGCAGATGCCTAATGCCTGAGCCACCCAGGAGCCCCTAAGACTATCTGTCTATAAAACCACTGTACAGAAGAGTATCCCTCTTGAGCTTCTCTTTCTATAAAACCACACTACATAACATTAAAGAAAGAGAGAGCATGAGTTGGAGTGAAAAATAGAACGCAAAAGAGAAAAAGTTAAATAGGTATTTTTACCATCATTTTATTGACTAAATAATTCCAAAGTAAACATGAAGTCAGAACTGTGTAACTTCTTTTTTACTCAGATACTGTGCAAATGTCATGGTAGTAAAAACAAATTAGATGCTAACAGTCCATACATTTTGGGAAAATACTGAATAAAACGTAAGCTAACTATTCCATATAATGCTAAAATAACAATTTATAATTCCTTTTTTTTTTTTAAGATTTTATATATTTGTTTGACAAAGAGAGATTCAGCAAGAGAGAGAACACAAGCAGGTGGAGTGGGAGAGGGAGAAATGGGTTCCCTGCTGAGCAAGGAGCTCAGTGTGGAGCTTGATCCCATTACTCCGGGATCATGACCTGGGATCATGACCTGAGCTGAAGGCAGATGCTTAACGACTGAGCGCCTTGCCAAGTTATAATTCTTGAGGCCCACAGTAGTCCTGTTATGTTAACTGACACTCAGTTAGTTGCCCTAAGCATGTAGCATAAATACAGTCACGAGGTATTAATCCATACCTTCAGAAGATGTTCAGGTACAGATGCAAAGAGTATCTTAAACCTTTAGAAAAGGGTGAAATACTCTTAAAAATAACTGGAATATATGAATTTTAACATTTGCTACCATTGGTAACATATTGGAAGAAAATGTTCTCATCATCGACAGGTTATACAATTACTCAGAGAGGGACAATCATGCTTTGGCTTGAAGTATTTATAAGTAATTTCAACAAAAATTTCAAACTACTAGTTTTTAGGCCCCATAACAAACACTTTTTAGTATAATTTATGTGTTTCTACTTATACATTTTCTCAATGAAATTTTATGTTCTGACTTTATTATCTCTTCCCCAATAGATAAGTAGATTTAAAAAATAATGCTTTGCTATACCTTGGTGTCATCTACATATATAACATTTCTAGGTATATGAAAAGATTTCCCAAAATATACCAGACCTTCGAGAGTTTTACGGAATCCTTGTCCGTATCTTTAATTTCTATTTTTTTAAGATTTTATTTATTTATTTACATATACACATGTAAAGAGAGAGAGCATGTGTGTCCACAGGTGGTTGGAGAGGGACAAGCAGACTCCATGCTTAGCATGGAGCCTGATATGGGGTTTGATTGGAGGACCCAGAGTTCATGACCTGAGCTGAAAACAAGAGTCGGATGATTAACTCACTGAGCCGCCTAGCACCCTCCCCTACCATACATTCAATTTCTATGTGTACCCTATGCTTAACAATACCTGTCTGAGAAAGATCTGGATTTAAGGCAGTTTCTCTTCCTTGTCTGAACAAATCACAACTCAATCAGACATGTCCTTACCCTAAAACTGAAATTTAGTAGGCTACACTGTACTAAATAGGATTTTTTTTTCATTGTCTTATGTGATAAAACTGTTCTAAAATTAGACCATGGTGATAGTTGCTCAGCTCTGTAAATACAGTAACAGGTACTGAATTCTACAATTTAAATAGGTAAGCTTTGTGGTATGAAAGCTATATCCCAATGAAATGTTAAAAACAAATAAAATGCTAACAACAAAGAAAGATGGTCCGGGGCACCTGATAGAAAGAGGATTGAAAATGTTGAAAAAATGAATGACTAAAGATTAGGTCACAAATCCATCTGTAGATCAGGCAATTTGCTTTTCATTTTTGGTTTAGTTTATTTTATTTTGTTTTGTTTTATTTCTATCAGTAAAATTAAAGAATGAATTAAATTGTCAAGTAACAGATTTTTATAAATAATTTCCTTGATCAGTCACTATTTTCTTCTTACTCAGCAAGAATTCAAAGCACTGAATGACGTTTTTAAGTTTAGGAAAATACCTAAGAACAGAAATTTCCTTTTACAGCTATCTCTTTGGTGTGAATTTCAATATAAAATTGTAAGCCCATCTATGTTATTTAAATTGCATCGTCAGTCAGAATTTACTTTTTGTACTTCATAATTATGCATCAAAATGTATATTGCCATTTAAGTTACTCTGATAAATTGTGTGCAAAATAATCCTAAAAATAACATAAAAGGAAAAATACAATTCTTTGAGGTTTGGGTGGTTGTTGTTGCAGGGAAATAAGATAGGGTAATTAATTAAAGAATTCCAGAATAAAAAAAATAGATTAGAATAAAATTCTATGGAAAATTGGAATGAAATTATGAGTAATTCTATGAATTCAATAAAAAAAGTCATGAAATAAAATTTTGCCTCTCAGAAACAATGTTACTCATTTCATGTTGTTTTTAAATGGATTATGGTTAGAATACTTAGATTTCATGAAATACATTTTAATTAGTCATATAAGAGAATCATTTTCAAATATTCATACTATACACTGGGATGATAGCATTTACAACTATGTAAATAAATTAAAATATAATATTGATAATATAAATATAAAATCATATAAGGAGGTAAAAATTATTTTAGATAGGAATTACCCAAAAACCCTAAAGGATCCCATTATTTGTCACTGAGATAATCATCTATATCCCAAGAAAAATGCCATCTTCTAATGAGTCTATGTTTTTAATGCTCACAAGAAACTCACTCATCTTATTAAATAATATATCCAGAAAATAAGATGTAATTATTCTTTGTGTATTACTTGAACCAGTATAGACATTAACCCTGGAGAAGCATTTTTTTAAATAATGTCTAGAGGAATGATTTATAATTTATATTGGTTTTTCAATCCTTTATTGTATGTTTTATTTTAGTTCTCACATTCATTATTTAATATACATGTCTAACATAGATTTTCCTTTTTAAAGCCATCAGAACAATTTAAAACATCAGAAAGTAATATTTTTTTGTAATCTGATTTTCTCATTCTAATTTTAAGTTTTAAAAGGAAAAGCTTTCTAATAAAATCAGAGTTGACATGCTATTTTCCAAATGTCACCAACTTTTTCTTTCTACATGCATCTTTAATAGGCTCTTCCTTTTTTCATACATATTTTACTGCAAAAATGTTTGCCATCAATATTAAAAAGTGAATTATACTCATATTGGTGTACATAGCTTTCTAAATGCTATCAAATCCAATTCATTATATACTAGTTTAATGGCATAGATCATTCATTCATATTTTAATACAGATTTGCTTCCCCAATCAATAGCCTTTAAACTGCCTTATCCTTGTTTTCCTACTTCAATTCTGGAATATAGAGACAAGTAGTTAGAATATTTTTGTGCTATAAATTTCTAAAGAAATTTTAGGAAATGTGCAATACTAAAGAGACAGACTCTATAATTGATAATTATGAGTCAATATTGAGTACCAGATACTTATGTAACATATTGTATCATTATGGAAACTATGAGTTTCAAACATTTGGACATTTTTAAACCAATTGCTTATGAAATGTTTGTAAAATAAGAAAAAGATACCATTTAGCACTTAACTTTCAGCTGAGTATTAAAAGCATAAGTCATATTAAAAGTATAAGTCATTTAAATGTAGAATAAAATTCATATTGGGTTCTCATTTAGTATTTATAAATGATGTTTCCAAAACCCCCAAAGATATTTTTAAACCAATTGGTAAAATTAGACAAGGATGTGAATGCATAACAACCTAATTATATTCTGAATCGAGAAAAAAAATCATAAAGTTAATAATCAAATAATACTTCAAGGTTAATCTTAACTCATCTGATTTTAATTCTTACTTGAAGTTACATGGGAGATGAAAGATTGGCTATTTTGAGAGCATGTATGTGTCTTCAGTGCTAAACTATCTGTCATGGATTTGTCACATGCAGTTGACACCAAATGAGAATAGAACAGGGAGACATTGGTATGAATGGCTATAAATCCTCCTTCATAACACCTGTTATTTCCATATCCCATTCTCCCTAGATCCCTAATTTATTACTCCTTTTCCTCTTTACAGCCTGGTTCTGTATCTCTAATCCAACTTCAAGTGCTATCGTTCCCTGCATGTTTTAGCTTCCTCATTGATAATGGTCTTTTATACCTATGATGTTATATTTAGGTGAATGTGTTTGTGTGTAGCAGTGCCATTAATTCAACATTTTAGGAACCCTAGTATGTGCTAAGAAATGTCCTAGACACTCAAGAAAAAAATTAAAGCTCTGGAAGAGAGATCAAAGGCAAAGTCAAAGACAGATTTTCTTTAACTTTACTGTATCCAGAGAACAATACGAAGAATACAAGTAAGGGGCAACTCCAAATTGAATCACATGTCAGTTTAATTTAGTGGAGTTGGGAAATGCATGATCATTATTATGTTAGTAAAACACTTTCAAATAATTAAACCGATTTATGCAATGAACCAACAGGGTTTGCTTCCATAATATTGCATTTAAATTTTGTTCATTTTGAAAAATCATCAAAAATGATAAATCTACTAGAAAGTAAAAACCCTGCACAGATGCAGTGCCTTTTCAAACTATAAGCTGAATTCCATATTAATGACAATAAACAACTTTAATGAATAATTAAAATTTTATAATGAAGAAAACTAAAATGGACATCATTAGTACCATGCTAGGAATTCAAAATTCTGCGCCCTGGAGGCAAAAAACCGAAAGAAGTGCTGCTCCCAGATTACAGTACAACAGACGTTTCACTCTTAATTGAGCAGTCAAGCTATGCCACAGGATAGACTATCACATGAATGTGGCTACGGTTCAAAGACAGACAAGTGCTAACCAGGGAAGAAACCAGGGCATGATGTAAGGTCACTGAGAATAGACAACATACACATTAGGCTCAAGAGGTACAGGGTTTACTTATAGCAAGAGGAGTGATTGTGCATGTGATTCATCCCCTGCAATGTGTCAGTCCTCCAAGGCCAGTGCACACTTCTGCAGAAGCACCTCACTTCTTGCTGCAGTAGCAGAATCCTGACCCTTTATGTGATCAGGTCTGAAATAGAGGAATCTGGGGTAGTGTCTAAGGGCCACAAACACACACTTAAAACAAAAAACACAATGAGTCTGAAAGAGGGAACAATATCCCACACTACCCTTACAACACACTCTTCTGCTGGTCAAAAAAATATTCTAAACCCAAGCCCATTCTCATGCAGCCCAGCAGGAGGTTCAACAGACTAACATGACTGACTTTTCCAACAGATGTTGACCAACCTGAAAATCACAATTTTTTCAAACCTATTAGAGGGCCATCATTATAGAATGGCCTAAAATCAAAAGAGACCATCCCTGCAGGGTCAAAGGAAAAGTAAGCATGTGCTTACTCTGGTAAACACCTGATATGGCTAAAGACTTCACCAGAAAAGTTGACAGCTGACAAAGCCAAGTGTGCTACAGACCAGGCTCTTTCTCTAAAACCCTACAAGGGACTCACAAGAATGGAAAAAGCCCTAAGAAATATCTATGGGCTATGAAAACAACTTTGCCTGTGGGATCAACAAAGCACTTGACTCATATTTGTCTCTACCATGGGGGGGGGGAATAGAAGGCAATAAATATTCCTGCCTTTAATATATTGATAAAAACTCATCACAGCTGGGAAGATGGGAACAACAGAGATGATAAAGGCTATTAAAGGGAGGATTAGAATTGCATGCTGAGCCCTACAACCAGTGCAGGTGAGTAGAGAGGGCTGTATACCTTGAGAAACAGGACAAGGTGCAAGTCAAAGGTAGGTTTAATTATAACTGAGACCGCACTTATCACTACCATCCCCACACCAAGCTAACAAGCTTTGAATAACAACAAATAACAGAACATTACTGGGAGAGGGACAGGAGAGGAACAAGAGCATGCAGAGAAAATCTCTCTGAGGTTCAAAGCAGAGTAAAGACCCAAAACTCAGAAGGAACAGGCATTTCTGTGATAAGCCAATGCCTTAAATATAAGCTTTTTCTACAGGACTATGAAACCTGAAGAAAAATGAATGTTACCATATCAACAAAAAAATCAAATCCACCATACTTTCTAGGTGGGTTAATTCACATGTCCAGTCAAAGGCATGTCCATTTCCATGAATCAAAACCATTAACCTCAGTATTAAAGTTCCATATGAGATATCTGGCTTTAACTTCCAAAAGCAACAACAAGCATTGTAAGTTACATAAAAAGGCAAGGAAAAATACACTCAGAAGATACAAAAGGAATATCAAATATTACACATACTTAGAGTCTAAAATAAAAAGTTTCTCCAACAAATACATTGAGCCATTAAATATATATATATAAAGAGGAGGACAGATGGTTGAGAAGTAGGAGATCCTGTTTCAACAATGGGTCCCCTGAAGTGAGCTAAATATCTACCAGAACAAAACGAGCACCCCTGAAATCAGTCTGAGATGTAAGACTACACATTTCTGGATCTTTACAGGGGCAGAAGAACATAAGTGGAGAGGTAAAGCAGAGTGGGAATGCTGGGACTGATATCAGAGAAGAAACAGAATGTGGGGGCACCAAAGTGACACACTGGAAAGTAATAACCCAATATGAAAGTGCCTTGTCCTTGGGGACCAGCATTGATTTGGAGTCTGATTAAAAGCACACACAAAAAAAAGGGTCTTTTTTTTTTAAAGATTTTATTTATTTAACAGAGAGAAACACAGTGAGAGAGGGAACACAAGCAGGGGGAGTGAGAGAGGGAGAAGCAGGCCTTCCGCCGAGCAGGGAGCCCGATGTGGGACTCGATCCCAGGTCTCCGGGATCATGACCTGAGCCGAAGGCAGTCGCTTAACCAACTAAGTCACCAAGGTGCCCCCCAAAAAAGGGTATTAAGGGGCAACTGGTAGAATCTGATGGCCACTGGCACAGACCTAAACCTGCGATCCCAGGATGGCCACAGCTGGCGCCCCAACCCCTGTGCCTGAGTGAGCTGGGCGGGGACTCTCTGAGCCCATGACCTTCTACTGCTACCACCACGGATACGGCTGACTGGGCAGACCCCTGCCCATACTGAAGACCCCTCGGCTCACAGGCCTCTACACCACAACAGGGATCACAGGGTCCCAGTGAACCCAGGGTCAGTGTGTCCCTGACATACAGTGACCAGACAGCGGTCCCAGCAATGGCAGGCTCACACAAACCAATATTGCTCACAGTTTCTGTGGCACGGGGCTGAAGGGAAAAGTGGGGGCTGCAGACAATATTGTGGCAGTGAATCATGGTATGCACCACCTGTGAGAGGTGGTGGTGGTCAGGGGAGTGTGCAGAGGGGGAGTCTGTGTATTCTGGACCATCCAGAGGGGAGCATACTGAGGCTTCTCTCTGAGAAAGAGGTGTGGATGCAGACAGCATACTTCGCTCTGACTCTCCAAAAAGCCTCAAAAATCCACAAAAGAACAAAAACTTTCAGAGAACAAAAACATAAAAAAAAAAAAAAAAATGGTTTCCATAGAGCCCAGGCCCTTGATGGGGGAAGGGTGACTCAGCCCAAGCAAGACTATCTGAAAAACAGTCCCTCCCCTCGAAGGCAAGCCAAAAGAACAAGAGAAAAACCACCAAAGGATCTCCATAAAACTGTAAAACCCAAACATTTGGGAAAAAACAATATATTTAGCTCCTGGTATGTAGCTCCTTCCTGGGCTACGAGGTTTGGGGTTTTTCCCCTGGTCCAGCCAGGGGACAAAGGTGGGGTCGAACAGGATGATGAGTGTCGGAGGCCAAAAACACACCCATTTAACCCTCCTCCCGGTAATCATATCTCTGTATCTCTTATCTGTATTTCTTGATCCCTCTGCTTCAATGGTCTCAACTTCTGTGAGTTTAAGCAATCACTCTGTACCTTGCAGTAACAATACTAATCCTGTCTCTAGGATGGGTGCAAAAGCAGTTAAAGATTTAACTGCACCACCCAACTTCCTCACTTGGGAATAATAAAAGACTGGGACCCTTGACAGTCAAATATAGAGAGTGGAAGACTGAGAGAGAAAGAAGGAAGAGTCAGGAATCTATCAAAGCCCTAGAGGAGAACATCGACAGTAACCTCTTTGACATCAGCCACAGCAACTTCTTTCAAGACACATCTTGAGGATGTGGGAGGCAAGGAAACAAAGGCAAAAAAACAAAAGCAAAAATGAACTTTTGGAACTTCATCAAAATAAAGAGCTTCTGCACAGCAAAGGAAACAGTCAACAAAACAAAGAGACAATCCACGGAATGGGAGAAGATATTTGCAAATGACACTATAGACAAAGGGCTGATATCCAAGATCTATAAAGAACTCCTCAAACTCAACACCCAAAACAAGATGATTATATCAAAAAATGGGCAGAAGACATGAACAGACACTTCTCCATAGAAGACATACAAATGGCTAACAGGACACATGAAAAAAATGTTCCTCGTCATTACCCATCAGTGAAATTCAAATCAAAACCTCATTGAGATACCACCTCACACCAGTCATAATGGCCAAAATTAACAGGAAAGGAAAGAACGAGTGTTGGAGAGGCTGTAGAGAAAGGGAAATCCTCTTACACTATTGGTGGGAATGCAAGTTGGCATAGTCACTTTGGAAAACAGTATGGAGATTCCTTAAAAAAATAAAAATAGAGTTACCCTATGACCCTGCAATTGCACTATTGGGTATTTACTCCAAAGATACAGATGTCATGAAAAGAAGGGCCATATGTACCCCAATGTTCATAGCAGCAATGGCCACAATACCAAACTGTGGAAAGATCCAGATCCAGTGTGCCTTTCAACAGATGAATGGATAAAGAAGATATGGTCCATAATACAATGGAATATTATACCTCTATCAGAAAAGATGAATACCCAACTTTTGTAGTAACATGGACGGGATTGGAGGAGATTATGCTGAGTGAAATAATCCAAGCAGAGAAAGTCAAGTATCATATGGTATCACTTACTTGTGGAGCATAAGGAATAGCATGGAGGATGTTAAGAGAAGGAAAGGAAATGTGAACTGGTATAAATCAGAGAGGGAGATGAAGCATGAGAGACTTTGTACTCTGTGAAACAAACTCTGGGTTTTGGAAGGGAGGGTTGTGAAGGATGGGCGAGCCTGGTGATGGGTAGTAAGGATGGCATGTATTGCATGGAGTACTGGATGTGGGGCATAAACAATGAATCTTGGAACACTGAAAAAATAAAATAAATTATTATAATAAAATATATGTATATTGGACTTCATGAAAAACAATTTTTTTAAGATTTTATTTATTTGTTTGACAAAGAGAAACACAGCTAGAGAGGGAACACAAGCACGGGGGAGTGAAAGAGGAAGAATCAGGCTTCCCACCAAGCAGGGAGCCCAATGTGGGGCCCAATCCTGGCACTCCAGGATCATGATCTATGCTAAAGGCAGATGCCCAATGACTGAGCCACCCAGGAGCCCCTGGACTTCATGAAAAATTTTAAATAATTTTAAATAACTTTTGCTCTGTGAAAGGCAATGTTAAGAGAATGAAAAGGCAAGTCACAGACCAGGATAAAATATTTGTCCATCTTGTTCATGACAAAGGATTTCTATCCAGAAAATACAAGGAATTTTTCAAATTCAATAATCTATAAGCATTTTTTGCAAAATTTAACATAAATTTAATATATATAATAAATATATGAAAAATATTTAAGCAAAAAATGAAGTTTTCAAATCCAACAATATATAAGCAAAAATATATAATCAAAAACATTTTTAAAAATTAAAAAAAACAGGAAAAAATCTGAACAGGTACTTCACTAAAGAAAGATACACAGACAGCAAATAAGCTTATGAAAGCACATTCAATAAAATTATTTTAAAAAAATTTAAGCCACAATAGGATACCACTACATACCTGTTAGAAAATCTAAAATCTGAAGAAAAAAAAAACTTAACAATACTATATACTGAGGGTGAGGGGCAAGCGTGACTCTCATATAATGCTGCAGACAGTGTAAAATTAGTCACTTCGGAAAACAATCTGGCTATTTCCTATAAAGTTAAATATGTACCTACCTATGACCTAATAATCTTGATAGGTATCTCCCCTAGAGAACAACAGCTGAAATCCAAATAACTTCTATCCTGCAGAAAATAACTGATCAATAATCTTCAAAGTACCAAAGTAATACAAGAAAGGTCTGCAGAACAATCACAGATAGGAGGAGACTAAGAAGATAGAATTATTTGTAATGTGGAATACTATATTGGATTCAGTAAAAGCAAAAAGGTATTAGTGAAGCAACTGCTGAAAACCAAATAATTTCTAAATTTTATTAAACAATATTGCACAAAGAGCAAATTCTTCTTTTGATGAATGTTTTATGATGACAGTAATATTAATATAAAAAGAGGCTGTGTAAAGGATATTTAAGAACTTGTAGAACAGCTGAGCAGTGAGTGATCTGACTCATATATATTACAAAATAGATGAAAAAAATTGTGTGTGGGATCATGGTTTTTGAAATGATAAGGATGGAGCTAATACAGCTGAGTATAATTTATATGATAATTTGTAATTGATAAAATAATAGATAATCATGTCTAAATTTCTTGGTATATATATTTATTTATGATGTGATTTATAAATAATTACAAGCTTTAGACTGATTGAGGACATAGACTAGCTGAAGGTAGTCCCTAAGTCCTTAGAGTGAATAAAGAGAAAGAAAAATTTATAAATTGTACATAATAACATTAACACATATGTAATAATAATACATGTAATACTAATTCATGCACAATAGTACATATGGAGCTATGTATCTAAGAAGGATTGGTCCACATGGAATAAAGTTGACTTTGTAAGCATATGCTAGTATCAGAATTTCAAATGGAGCCTACAGAAGATTAAACAAACCATAAAGCCTGACACCATAAATATAACAGTATTTGGGTTTTCTAACTGTTAAATTTGACTCTTTGTCATATCATGTTGTTATGTTAATATCTGTATTAACAAATCTCACATAAGCAATAAATTCCAACAAAAACAAATGAAAAAAGAAAATCCAACTGTTTGTGTTTCCAACAAGAATTCGAACTTCTAATTAACACTGTTCAAGTCACACAAACGTTACTTGTGGGTTTTGCTGACATTAATTCATCTTATTATTTTGAAGCATTTCTCCATATGTTAATTTGATTTTATGAGTCTCATTTCATACTGCACTTAGACATATCAGCCCAGGCATACTATGCCCAATTCACACTTCATTCATTTTGATACCATTTGGCTTTCAGCCTCATGGCTGTAATAACCTATCATGTGTAAATAAATGCCACACAAGTCACACTCTGTTCTGTTTCATTGCTTAATTATCCAAATACAATGAAAAAGGACAATGTGTTGAAACCTATAATACATTAATTTGCGACAAAGCATCTGGATAATCTTACTCTTTATTAACTGGTATTCACTGACACTTTAAAAGCCCAAGGATGAAATACTTTGATATAAAGTTTCAAAGACATAAACTGAATATGAAATATTTCATGTAGGAAAACTGGATATGATCAAAATATTGGATTTAGTCAAGAATAGCCTCATAGTTAGAACCTTGTATCTGAGAACAGAATTCAGAGGTTTATCCTTATAGATAAAGTTCCGTAAATCCGGGGCGCCTGGGTGGCTCAGTTGGTTAAGGGACTGCCTTCAGCTCAGGTCATGATCCCAGAGACCCGGGATTGAGCCCCACATCGGGCTCCCTGCTCAGTGGGAAGCCTGCTTCTCTCTCTCTCATTCCCCCTGCTTGTGTTCCTTCTCTGGCTGTGTTTCTCTCTGTCAAATAAATAAAATCTTTAAAAAAAAAAAAGTTCAGTAAATCCTAGTGCGGTTAGATAACAATAGTACATTGGTAAGGCACTTAAAGTGTTCTAGACATGGAACATACACTTTTCTTCTCAGAGCTACATTAGGAGGTAAATATACTTATTATCCTTACATTAGGGATGATAAACTGAGCCAACATACCCAGAGTTTCAAGCTGGTAAATAGCAGAATCAGGATCTGTATGAATAGTTAGTCTGACTAAATGCTGCATTGTCTCTGCGTAACTGATATGAGCAGTGAAGTAAGAAGCAATGGCATGGAGAGGCATTTCTGCAAAACCATAGATTATGTTGTTTTGTAATCATGCTTAGAAAGTTCTTCCTCACATGAAAGTTTCTATGTATTTTATTTTCTCTAAAAATTTCTTCAGCTTTTTAATTGAAAATTTTATGAACTTAAATTCATTTTGGCTTAAAGTATAAGGAAGAATATGCACTTTTTTCACCAAATTCTGAAATCATTTATAAATAATTAAGTTTCCCAAGGAAGGTCTTGAAAAGACCAAAATTATGTGAATTCAGATGATAATGCTTTTTGGTTTAAATTTCAGAAAGCATTCAAAAGGATTTTATTTTATAACTAATACAAAAATCTTGCTCATAGATAAACCTGTTTAGCTGCCTCAATAATTTTAGAAGCAGTCAGTAATTAATAATTTCATGAACCTTTTACTTTTGGTCTTAAACACTTATTCTCATTGTCACCGCTGTGTAAAGTTACCCAGTTCATCTGGAAATTAGGACCTTGAATGAGATCTTGTATTTTTGATGTCAAATCCTTTTATAAATATATGAACATTCTTATTAAAAATACCACATTGCATGTATGATGAAAGAATTCATTTTGGGGCACCTGGGTAGCTCAGTTGGTTAAGCAACTGCCTTTGGCTCAGGTCATAATCCTGGAGACCTGGGATCCAGCCCCATATTGGGCTTCCTGCTCAGTGGGAAGCCTGCTTCTTCCTCTCTCAATCCCTCTGCTTGTGTTCCCTCTCTGGCTGTGTTTCTCTCTGTCAAATAAATAAATAAAATCTTAAAAAAATAAAATAAAAATAAAAAGTATCTTATGTGCTTTAAAATTGAGGAAACTTTTTAAAAGAATGCCAACTTTTAATATGTAATTAATATGAATTAATATAAATTAATAAGATATGCCATGTGTATAATATTAGAACAAACAAAAAAATTTTTTTAAAGATTTTATCTATTCAACAGAGAGAAACACAGGAGAGAGGAAACACAAGCGGCGGGAGTGAGATAGGGATACACAGGCTTTCCACCCAGCAGGCAGCTTGATGTGGGGCTCGAAGCGGGGCTCAATCCTGGGACTCTGGGATCACGACCTGAGCCGAAGGCAAACCCTTAAGGACTGAGCCACCCAGGTGCCCCAAGAACACAAAATTTTAACCAATGTCACCACACTTGGAAACTCAGTAATTTTGTGCTGCATCACATTGAATATCCTTGCTTTCCATTAGGTCACTAATTCAAGATGAGAGTAATTTAGATGTCCTCAGGATGATATTTTAAAATGTTTTCATAAAATGTGTTTCATACAACAATTTTTTTAAAAGATTTTTATATATTTATTTAACAAAAAGAAACACAACAAGAGAGGGAACACAGGTGAGAGAGGGGAGTGAGAGAGGGAGAAGCAGGCTTCCCGCGGAGCAGGGAGCCTGATGCGGGGCTCGATTCCGGGTCTCCAGGATCATGACCTGAGCCCAAGGCAGTCGCTTAACCAACTGAGCCACCCAGGTGTCCCTCATTACAATATTTTTTTAAAAATGAAGTCAATGTTCAATGGAGAGAGTGGCTACATATGAATCAAAAAAGTCATTACCCATCTCACTGAGGAAGAATTTTTCTTAACATGGAGCTCAGTGATATAGATAAATGGGGGGCACTGGCTTTGAAATTGAAATACTGATGACAAAATATTCTGCTATTTAGTTATCAAGTATGGTATTAAGCTGCCTTCCAAATAAAAGTTTGATGCCTTCTGAATAATTTTTAAAACATTATTGGTTTTAACATGTCTCCAAAGATAATGTGAATCAAAGAAATAAAGCACTATGTAACTCAAGTTTCTTTCAGCTCTCTATGGCATTGGCAAACTTTTTTGTCTTTCAGTCATCCACAATCACGACTTGTTGAATAGTAAATTTTCTCTTTTAATGTTTTGAGTCACCATAGTTTATAATGTTTTAAAGGTAAGAAAACAATTTTAAAAATGCTAAACGTGAGACTGTTCTAAGAATTTTCTAAACAAATTATACAACAAATTAAATAATTGAAAATCCCTGGGTAGGCCATTGACATTATTACCTTATTTGGATTTTCAGTAACTGATTATGATTAACTGAGATTAAAGTGAAGCCAAAAATTGTGGTGATGAGAGGTACTTATGAATATAATGTGGAGATCACTTACATACAAACCACTCTCTTCTTGTTTATGAAACCAGTCTCTAAATGGCAAATGTATAGTTTCTAGAAAGGGATATCATAAAATCATATGTTGGCATGTTAATAGTACTCATTTTAATTTTGTGCTTATTTTAATCATTCCCTCTGCTACTATAAGGAAATTAATTTACAAACCAGTCTCAGTTATGATAGTTTCAGTTATGATAGTCACCAGAAATATATGAGATATAAGAATTTAAGTCTATATGGAATTACTCAAAAGTCATTAGTCTCAATGTTAATTAAAATATTAATAAAATCTTATAATTTTATATAATATAATATAGTATATATACTATATATAGTGGATATATATATAACAACTTTACTTCAGTTCTACTTAAGTATTATAAATATGAGCAAAATATAACTCTTACTTTTGAGAGAATCATATTATCCTTCCAATGAAATCAGCTGAAAAATTTTATCAAGAAAAAATTGAATACATCTAACATTCCAAGATTAAGATTGTTTATCTGACATAGAGTTTGAAAATTAAGATCGAAATAGTATTATAGGGATGCCTGGGTAGTTCATTCAGTTGAGCATCTGCTTTCAGCTCAGGTCATGATCCCAGGGTCCTGGGATAGAGCCCCCCATCAGGCTTCTTACTCAGCAGGGAGCCTGTTTCTCCCTCTACCTGCTGCTCCCCCTGCTTGTACCTGCTCTCTTTGACAAATAAATTTAAAAAGTCTTTTAAAAAGAAACAAAATAATATAAAAATTAAAACTAAATGTAAAATTAAAATGTAATGAGTAATTTATAAAGATTCATATTTTTTAAATGTTACTAATGACATTTGAGAACTCTTTGCAAGTAAAGTTCAAAAAGATTATTTAGTACCACAATGTGAAAACACATTAAACTTCCCTCCAACATGCCTTATTTAATAATTTTTACCTCTACGATTTTTTAATCTCTATGATTTATTTTTATTAGATTGCATATATATGTAAGAAATCTGACAATATATCTTTACTGTAATTTAGAAAGTTTTAAAAATATGTGACAATCTTTAGTCTGTTCTCAAGCTGTGTTACAATCTATATTAGACAAATCTAATTTTATAAATTCCTAAATTTAATTTACTGTCAAAGACTGGAACTTACACAAACATCATTTTTAAAGTTTGATCCTTGGAGTCCTGAATTTATCACTTATTAGATGTTACTTAATTTTTCCTTTTTTTTGCCTTATTACTTAATGTTTCTAATAATTAACTTCATCATCTATTAAATATCATAATAAACATAGTGCCTTATAAAATATTGGTATACACACATATAAATACACTTATCTCAGTGATTGATACAGATACACAGAAACACATGATATATAGTGATGCATATATATATATATATATACATACACACACAAACCCATATATGTATATGTGTGCGTATGTGTGTGTGTATATATATACATATATATATATATACACATACAGACACCTCTTATCTCACCTAAATACAAATTGAATAAATCTTAATTTAGTCTGACAAGCCAAACAAATATAAATTGAATGTCTACTATGACCCAGCATTGTATACGTCCAGGTACAAGTAGACCACTAACATAAAGAGAGTTCATTAAATTTTGAACAGTTTTAATTGCATTTGCCTATAAAAGTTTTTCTATTTAAAAAAAACTTAACTTACTTGTATTTCTACAGCTTGTGTCCAGAAGAGTTTCTAATAAAATGTTTTGAGTGATTGGTTGAGTGAATGATATCTCCTTGGTTTCTACACAATCTCCAGAAAGTTCGCCAATATATACACTCCTTTTAACCTGATGAGCCCTATTCCTTCTGACTTGTAGTATAGTGATATAACTAATTTGTATTTTATAAGCTACTAAATCTGTGGAAACTTGTTATAGTAGCAATAACAAACTAAGACAAATTCTGTGAAATATATACATACACAGACATGTATATTCCCTGAGAGCTATATATATATATATATTTATTTATAAGATATAATATATACACCTATATATATAAAGAAAATCATGGATTAATTTTATTAGCATTGGATGAAAAAATAAATGAGATACATTTGGCACAAAAGACTAAAAATACCAATCTTGTACAGAATAGTGAACTATAAACACTTAATTATAATACTGCATTTTAGGTGGCCTCTGAGCAGAGTTGAAAAGACAGACATAGTGATGATATTGGAGGTAGTGGTGTAAACTTTGCATAAAAACTATGAGATAAAGTTAAAAAACAGGCTGATAAACCCAATGAGGAATGAATATAAAAGGGTATGTAAAAATGTTTGTGTGTTAATTGGGTTTTGTCCATAGATAAACACCCATATCTCCGCTATGAAAGAGGCAGTAACAAATTGTCAAAGGAATGCTGTTCATCTCTTTCAGGTGTCTTTCAGCAGTTTTAACATTCTCATGTAATATTTCTTCCAATTAGTTTCTTGTTTCATAAAATACACATACATTTTAACCGTTCTTTAGGGATTAATATAGACAAAGTTATTTGAAGAAAAGTTATGGTTGATTAAATTTTATATATATTTCAGTGTGACTTAAGAGATTCCTGTGTGTGCCAAAATAACTATTATTCAGTTACATGAATATAATTATGATAAAGAAATATGACGTCTAAATTGAGAAATATGACGGTCTTTCTGTACTAAATATCCCCTTACATGCTCATCTCATACCTACTAAAAATTGCCTCAACTATATCCTTTCTGCTAATGTAAGCCTCTGCCTCCCTTCACTCCAATACACTCCAGCTTATCAGACAGATTTAAAATTAAATCAAGTGACCCCTCCTGGGAGTCTGGAATTGAGATCCTAGAAAACCAACTGATTTAGTAGCTAAAGCAGTAAGATCATGTAGACTCAAATGTGGAAGTGCCATTTGGAAACATGTAAAGTGATGAGACAAAAGATTAAGTAGAAGGAAAGACTGAAGAGACCTGATAATCTGAAGTGGAATAAGAATAAAAACATTAACACAGAAAAAAAAGAAAAATAACCCTGAAGTAAAAAATTCATGAGATCCCAGCTCCTGTATTTCCAGCTCTGGTGCCCAATATCCATTTTATCCACTTACCGGTGATTGGCTATCAGATTACCTGTTGCTTGAAATATATTCCTGCTTACTTGGGCCACTTGAGAGCATCATTAATTTTCTGTCAATATATGATTAAAATTATTATTTTTTAATTGCTCTAATTTGGGATAAGTGTCTGCCTTCTGCTCAGGTCATGATCCCAGTGTCCTAGGATTGAGTCCTGCATCAGGCTCCTTGCCAAGCAAGGAGCTTATCCCTCAGCCTGCTGTTTCCCCTGTTTGTGATTGCTTGCTCTCTCACACATAAATAAAATCTTTAAATAAATAGATAAATTGCTCTAATTTGTACTGATAGAGCTAATCCTGGAGTTTTTATCCATTTCTTGATAACACATATTAGCAATCCTTTAGGAAAAGGGAGATATCAGAAAAAGAATGAGCAGAATTATTTTTCAGAGTATATGTTTAGTCATGCATTCTAGATTCTGAGGGTCCATTGGTAACTTCAGATAATTGCAAGATTGAGTTAAAGAGGGAAAACAAGAATTACATATAACTACTGTTGTCTGTAATCACCTCAGATATAAAGTTTGGATCAAAATAAGATAAAATTTTGAACCAAACAAAAGATAGAACGAATTGCTTTGGAGGATGATGTGATTCCTCTTAGAAGTAGTCTTTGAGAATAGACTGAAAAAATACTCCAAGGAGGATTTAGAGGCCAATAAATTAAGAGATGAATGAATTTCTTTCCAACTCTTAGATTTTATTATCTAGTTATTACACATTAGTCATCAATCATAAAATTTCTTTTATAACCCTATGTACTACAAACTGCTTGTAGTATATTAACACACAGCAGTCATTTTAATAAGACATATTAAAATACTCAAGAACATAAAATATTAAAAATGTTAAAGCATATATTACATCAGAAAGACTGGTAGCACAGTTCAATAAATAAGCATTATAAACACAGAGGCAAACATATTCTCTTGGGTATCCAACATAGACAAGCATATTTTAAAAGTAGGAGAAGATGGGTGCCTGGGTGGGTCAGTTGGTTAAGCGACTGCCTTCGGCTCAGGTCATAATCCAGGAGACCCAGGATGGAGTCCCACATCGGGCTCCCTGCTCGGGGGGAAGCTTGCTTCTCCCTCTCTCACTCCCCCTGCTTGTGTTCCCTCTCTGGCTGTATTTCTCTCTGTCAAATAAATAAAATCTTTAAAATAAATAAATAAATAAATAAATAAATAAATAAATAAATAAAATAAAAAAATAAAAGTAGAAGAGACTAGCAAAAGAGATCTGCATTCCCTGAATCAAGGAAGAATCTCTACTTAGGCTTCTACTCTACAGTAGCTAATGACAACCACTCAGACAAATATCTTTGTCCAGAAATAAATTTTTAATGCAATAGAAATATGGAATAAAAATATGGAATAAAGTATGGAAAACATATGAATCTCATTTGTACTGCAAATCATATTTCACAGTATATGGACAATTATTTCACAATATACAAGCAATTGGAGAACCATATTAAAAGAGATATTATTTATTTTATATTACAAATATATTATAAAAATACATTACTTATTTTATAGAGCTGTATATTTGCTCATGAGAAAAGTGTTAAATGCTACATGACAATTATTTAGTCTCATGTATATATAACTCAAAACATTTTAAACAACCTTAATTAATATCTTGATTAATACAAGATAGATCTGGAAAATAATATATATTTAGATTGAATCAGCTAATATATATTTAACATTTGATATACTTAATATTTTGCAGCAAAAACTATATAGGTTGCAAAGGCAGATTCTCTTTAGGAATTACATATTTACCATGTTGAAAGAGAACAAAATGGCTCTGTCCAAATAGAACCCCAGACTTCCTGGGAAGATGGTGGAATAGGATGAGCCTAAGCTCACCCACTCATAGAAACAACTGGTTAACTCACATCAATGTAAATAACCCAGAAAATAACCCAGACTGGCAGAACAGACTTCCATAGCAAAATGTAGAGTTCACACCAAAGACCATGGAAAGACTGGAGATGTGGTGGTTGGGAACTAAATGGACCCAAGAGACTGTCCACAGGAAGCATATATGGACTCACACCATATACCCCAGGCATGTTAAACCCACATGGGAATGATGAATCTCCATAACATTTGACCAGAAGTTTCTAATTTCATAAGTTTTTACAATCAGTGGGGCTTACCACCTAGAACTTTAAAAATCAGTGGCCTCAGCTCTGGGAGAGCCTGGAGGTTGAAAGAAACTAAATCCCTGACCTTAAAGATATAGGACAACAAACAGCCCCATTGATATTCAGCATAGGAGTAGTGCTTTGAAAAACCCATGGGGCATAAGAAGGAAATTTATTTACCAATATCATAACTAGGGCTGGAGGGGTATGGATCATTAGGAGATTTCTACAGGAATAAAGAAGCTGTCAGATGCCATTCCCCTCCACCAGCCCAACCTAAATCCATGCACACCTGTGGTAACCAGCACAGTGCCAACACTCTCCACCTATCTTACTAAGAGCATGCCCCACCCTGTGTTTTTCTGAAGACCCTCCCCCTAACCCTGCTGCAGTTTTCTAAAGCATTTCCAGGCTCCTCCCAGAGCAGATCTGTGTGAGTCTTGCTAAAATTGTAGTCCCTGTCACTCTGCTCTCCATAGACCTGTCCCTCCAATATATCCTTGGTCAGAGCCATCCAAAATCATGCCACAGCCTGACAATAAGAAATCAGGACCATTAAGGGTCACCACCACTCAAAAGTGACTCCTGCAGTAGGGAGAGGGGAAGATAACCACACAGTCTAGTCCAGTTGTGGCCCAAACAGTGGACTAGAGGTAGACATCAAGTCTGACTGCAGAGCCCACATAGCAATAAACATTTCTCAGGGGATAACACAGGGAATGTACCCTGTAGTTTTGTTCTACTATATCTCTGGCAAATGCCTGGTCTGAATCAACACCAGCCCAAGGCAGCCCCATACTGATCCACTAACAACACACAGACCAAATTCTGCCTGTTGTGCAGGCAAAGATAGCCATTGCAGATGATTATACTGAAGGAAAATATGGCTCAATCACAGTAGTTACATGCACAAAACACACACAATAGACACCCCTGAAGAACCAGGTTCTAGTGATAGAGGACATTGTATTTCAGGGCACTACAGGATCTCTTCTTCACAAGGCCACTACTTTCAAGAGCAGGAAATATAGCTGACTTTCTTATCACATAGAAACAGATACAGAGAATTAGACAAAATGAGGAGACAGAGGAATATGTCCCAAATGAAAGGCTAAAACAAAATTATAGCAAGAGACCTAAATAAAATGGAGATAAGTAATATGCCTGATAGAGAATTTAACGTAATGGTCAAAAAGATACTCACTTGGCTTGAGAAAAGAGTCAAAGGCCAAGGTGAGATCCTCAACAGAGGGACAGAAAACATAAAAAAAAGAACCAAACAGAGATGAAGCATTCAATGATTGAAAACAAAAATACACTAGATGGAATAAACACACAATGGTTCAAAATCTTCAAAGAGAGAAGTTTATAGCAATACAGGACTACCTCAAGAAGATAAATCTCAAGTAAACAACCTAACCTTACACATAAAGGAGTGAGAAAAAGAACAAGCAAAACCTAAAACTAGTATAAGAAAATGAATAATAAAGATCCAAGCAGAACTAAATGAAAGAGAAACTTGAAAAAAAAAAAAGTCCAATGGAAAAGATCAATGAAATCAGGAGCTGGTTCTTTGAAAAGATCACAAGTACTGATAAACCAAGAGAGAGAAGACCCAAATGAGCAAAATGAGAAATAAAAGAAGTTATAACCAACATCACGGAAATATAAAGTATTTCAAGAGAATATTATGATATGTACATATATATATATATGTATATATATATATATATAATATATTATGGACAATGTATATTGTCTATGTCAATAATATGGACAATCTAGAAGAGATGGATGCATTTCCAGAAACATATAACATCCCAAAACTGAATCATGAAGAAAAAAATCTGAACAGAACAATTACTGGTGATGAAATTGAATCAGTTATCAAAAAAAATCCAACAAAGGTCCAGGACCAAATGACTTCACAGGCAAAATTCTACCAAACATTTAATGAAACAGTAATACCTATTCTTCTTCTTTATTCCAAAACATAAGAGAGGAAAAAAAAGCTTCCAAATTCTTTCTATGAGGCCAGCATTACCCTGATACCAAAGCCAGACAAGACCCTACCAAAAACAAAACAAAAACAAAAACAAAAGTGAGGAAACTACAGGCCAGAATCTCTGATGATCTCTAATGAACACAGATGCAAAAATACTCAACAAAATATTAGCAAACTGAATCCAACAATACATTAAAAAAGTCATTCACCATTATCAAGTGGGATTTATTCCTGGAATGCAGAGGTGGTTAAATATTCACAACTCAAGCAATAGGACACATCACATCAACAAAAGAAAGGACAAAAACCACAGGTCATGTCAATAAATGCAGAAAAAAACAATGACAAAATACAACATACATTCATAAAAGCCCTCATAAAGTCAGTTTAGAGGGACTATACCTCAACATTATAAAGGCCACATATGAAAAATGCACAGAGAACATCATACTCAATGTTAAAAAAAGGGAAGCTATTCCCCTAAGATCAGGAACAAGAAAATGATGTCCAGTCCTACCACTTTTATGCAATACTGTACTGGAAGTCCTAGCCACAGCAATTAGACAAAAAGAAATAATGGCATTCAGATTAGTAAAGAAGAAGTAAAACTATCACTATATGTAGATGACATGATACTTTAATATAGCAAACCCAAAAGACTTCACCATAAAGTTACTAGAACTAATAAATGAATTCAGTAAGGTCACAGGATACAAAACCAATATACAAGATATATTGCATTTCTATAAAGTAATAATGAAGTAGTAGAAAAACTAAGAAAACAATCCCATTTTCAATTACACCAAAAATAATATATATTTTTTTTAGGAATAAACTTAGCCAAGGAGGTGAAAGACCTACATTCTGAAAACTGTAAAACACTGATAAAAGAAATGGAAGTTGACACAAACAAATGGAAAGATAGTCCAAGCTCATGGATAGGAAGAAAAAAAAATCTGTTCAAAGGTCCATACTACACAATGCAATCTGCAGATTTAGTGCAATCCCTATCAAAATACCAATAGCACTTTTCACAGAACAAGAACAAATTATCCTACAATTTGTATGGAACCACAAAAGGCTCTAAACAGCAAAAGCAATCTTGAAAAAGAACAGAACAGGAGGTATCACAATCCCAGATTTCATGTTTTACTACAAAACTGTAGTAATCAAAACAGTATGGTACTGGCACAAAAACAGACACATAGATCAATATAACCACATAGAAAGCCCAGAAATAAATTCACAATTACATGACATGTAATTGCATGTCCTTTTGACAAAGGAGGCAACAGTATGCAAAGAGAAAAAAAAATGTCTCTTTAACCGGTGTTGGGAAAACTGGACAACAACATGCAAAAGAATGAAACTGGACCATTTTTTTACACCTTACACAAAAATAAACTCAAAGTGGATTAAAGACCTCAATTTGAGATAGGAAATCATTAAAATATAATTTCTCTGGCATTGGCCATAACATTTTTCTAGATAAGTTTCCTGAGGCCAGGTAAACAAACAAACAAACAAAAAACATCAAAAACAAACAAAAACAAAAAAACAAAAACAAAAAACAAAATAAGCTACTAGGACTCCATCAAAATAAAAGGCTTCTGCACCCTTGGGGTGCCTGCATGGCTCAGTCTTTAAGCATCTGCCTTCTGTTCAGGTCATGATCCCAAGGTCCTAGGATAGAGCCGCACATTGGGCTCCCTGCTCAGTGGGAAGCCTGCTTCTCTCTCTTCCACTCCTGCTTGTGTTCCTTCTCTCTGTCAAATAAATAAAATCTTTAAAAAAAAAGAAAAAGAAAAAAGTTTCTGCACCCCAAAGGAAACCATCAACAAAACTAAAAGACAATCTATTTAATGGGAGAAGACATTTGCAAATGACATATCCAGTAAAGAGTTGTTATGCAAAATATATACAGAACTACAACTCAATACCAAAACAACAACAAATAATCCAATTAAAAAATGGATAGAAGGCATGAACAGACATTTCTCCCAAGAAGACATACAGATGGTCGATAGACATATGAAAAGATGCTCAATGTCACTCATTAGGAAAATGCAAATCAAAACCACAATGAGATATCCCCTCACATCTGTCAGAATGACTAACATCAAAAACATGAAAAATTACATGTTGCCAAAGATGTAGAGAAAAAGAAATTCTCATGCACTTTGGTGGGAATGCAAACTGATGAGGCTATAATGGAAAACAGTATGTAGGTTCCTCAAAAAATTAAAAATAGAATTATGGTATGATCCAGTAATTCCACTAGTGGATATTTACCCAAAGAATATAGAACACCAATTCAAAAAGAAACATGTAACCCTGTGTTTAGTTCAGCATTATTTAAAATAACCAAATTACAGAAGCAGCCCAAATGTCCATCAATAGATGAATGGGTAAAGAAAATGTGGTATATATATATGCAGTGGAATATCTCTTGGTTGTAAAAATAATGGTATCATGCCATTTGCAACAACATAGATGGTTCTAAAAGTATAATGCCGGGCGCCTGGGTGGCAGAGAGGGTTAAGCCTCTGCCTTTGGCTCAGGTCATGTTCTCAGGGTCCTGGGATCTAGGCCCACATTGGGCTCTCTGCTCAGCAGGGAGCCTGTTTCCTCCTCTCTCTGCCTGCCTCTCTGCCTCTTTGCCTCTTTGTGATCTCTCTCTCTGTCAAATAAATAAATAAAATTTTTAAAAAAAGCATAATACCAAGTGAAATTAGTAAAAGAAAGACGGATACCGTATATCACTCATATATGGAATTTAAGAAACAAACCAAATGAAGGATGGGAAAAAAAAGACAAACCAAAAGACTCTGAACTATAGAGAACAAACTGATGATTACCAGAGGGAAGGTGAGTAGGGCAATGGGTGAAATAGGTACAGGAAATTAAGAACACATTTTACCATGATAAACACTGAGCAATGTCTAGAATTGTTGAATCATTACACTGTACATTTGAACTATAACACTCTATGTTAATTATACTAGAATTGAAATAGGAAAGGAAGTAGGAAGGAAAGAAAGGAAAGGGAGGAGGGAAGGACAGCAGAAAGGAAGGAAAGAGGGAGAATGAGGAAGGCAGGCAGTTAAGAAGGAAGGAAGAATAAAAAGTACAAAATTTGACTCATTTAGAATTTATAAAATACACAAAAAGGTTGTAAAAATACAAAGGGCAAAAACAATTAGGATAAATTATGTCATCTATAAACTAATTTTTATTAAATAGCATTATCATTATTCAGCTTAAGCATTTCTCAGCAAATGAAAAAACCCTTTTGAATTTTCACCTTTGTTAAATTTGCAGATGGTTATTAGTGTGAAATAAACAGATAGATGATACAGACAGATACAAAGATGATAGATTATAAATACATCTTTTATGGAGCTCTTCACAGATAAACCTTACTGATTATTTTTTACCATTGCATTCTATGTTTGCAAAGAAGTTTTTCTCTTTGGAAAATTTTTCCGTTTTAAAATTTCACTGAAAGGAGGAGTTGGTTTCAAAAAATCAGACTTTTTTGGGATTAAAACACACAAAAGATAAATCTTTTCATAGGATTCGTTCTTGTGTAAGTACATAGAATCCCATATCTCAATCCATACATCTGATCTTTTCAAATTGAACTATCCTTTTTCAGTGAGACTAATAAAAAGTAACTTAAACATATCAAATCATCTGAGGCTTTATTAGTTTTCTAAGTTGAATTACATTAAAACACTCTTTCTTGCCTAAAGTATTTCAATCTCTCCCAGATGGTATTAGTGATATGCTATTGACATTTCAATGTTATTTTCTGAGATCTAAAATTGTTGATTTAAACAAAATCCATTTTGTAAATCTTACAGTTGGTATTTTGCCCAGTGGGAAATTTGCAATCAGGCTTATCTCCAAAGACTGACAATCTGTGATTTTTATGGTTATAACTTGATTAGTGATATTCAAACAGCAGTAGACGCACTCTGGACCAATGATCCCAGCATCTGACTTTCTAACCAAAGACACTCACTTCTCATTCTCACAGTGTTGCTCTCTACTTAAGCCTCTTTCTTCATCCTTAGACTTGATATTCTCAGTCCTAAAAAAAAAAAAAAAAAAAAAAATCCAAGCTTAGACCAAGTCTAATATTGCATCTCTATCTAGTCCTTGGCTTTTGCTTCGATTTTCCCTTTTACATTGTCTGCTATTGAAGTTAATTTGTAGTACTACATTACTGTTTTTGACTTCATTCTACATTTTTCTCTCTGACCTCCCTGAATAAGTAGTTCTCAATCCAGTCAAGTCTTTGTGACTGAGAATTTCAGAAATGTGATACTCTTGAACATACACTAGCCTCCAAAAGAAGTCAATGGTAAGTACCCCTGCACTTAACCTTCTACTTCCTGTTTAATTCTGCTCTAATCCTTTCTTCAATCCAGCTGGTAGATACACTCCTCAACCCAGGACACATTTAACTATAAAGAGCACTTTGCTCATTCTCATCTTCTCTGTGAGGACTGTCTTGTCTCGAAGGTGCAGCTCAGATAACATCTCTTCCATAAACCTTCCAAACAACAAGTTGAGAATCAGTCTCTATTCCTTTTTGCGTGATCAGTTTGCTTGCACTTCTATCACTCATTCAATCCATAATAGGTTCCTGTAAGTGTGTGTGTCCTGTACTGGATTGAAACTTTTGTAAGCCAAGAAAATATTTATTTGACATTTGTAACCATAACCTATATACATTAATGCTTATGTATAGAGGGATTAATGAATTTTATGTAATTATTTACAATATCCTGGGAAGACTTGAGGTATAAAGGGTTATTAAAAGTCTTCAATTGTTCATTGTACATTATTTTTTTAATGTAATAAAGGCCTTTTCTAGTTATACAATAATTCATTAATTTCCTATTATTCCCACAATCCATTCACATTTGTCTAGCACACAGGAAAACACTTTAATGTGTTTATTATATTTTATGTGAATACATTATTACATATTATGTTGCCTAAATATACACACACATATATGTATAAACATGAGTATATTTTTATTATTTGCATCCATCACATTGTTTCCTTCCATTCTCTCAATAATACAAATTTAAGTTGCCTCCAACTCTGCACCCTCTGCACCACCATGAAGAATGTTATAAAAACCATCCTTACACATGTCTACTTTGGGACATTTGTAAAAGTTCCTTGGGATATTCAACCAAAAGTAGAACATCTCATTCATCAACTACACAGATTGCTCTCCAAATTGTCACACTAGTTAACATTCCTATCAGATCTGAAAGAGCATTCCTGTATCTTCATGTTGGAACCAACACTTGGAACTATCTAGACTCTCATTCTTTTTTTCAATTTAATATGTGTAATATGTATAATTACTTGTTCTACGTTTTATTTTTTCTTGCTACCAACTGTATTCACTTCCTAGGGCTTCTATAACAACTACCAACTGGGAGGTTTAAAACAGCATACTTCTGGAGAAAATCATTCTTTCACTGTTCTTGGAGGCTAACCATTAAGGTGTTGACAGTGCCACTTTCCCTCTGAATTCTCTAGTAGAGAATCTCTCCTTGACTCTTCAGTTTCTAGTAACCTGAGCATTCCTTACTTTGTGGCTGCATACTCTGTCTCCGGACACAGCCTTCTCCATTAGTGTGTCTTCTCTTCTCTTCTAAAGATGCTTCTCATTGAATTTAGGGTCCACCAAGAAAATCCATGATAATCTTCTCTCTAGATCCTTAATTTAATTACATTTGCAGGGGCACTGGGTGGCTCAGTTAGTTAAGCATCTGCCTTGGGTTCAGGTCATGATCCCAGGGTACTGGGATCAGGAGCTCCACATTGGGCTCCCTGCTCAATGGGCAGCCTGCTTCTCTTCCTCCTGCTCCCTGTACTTGTACTATCTCTCTCTGTCAAGTAAATAAATAAAGCCTTTAAAAAATAAATTTAAAAAAATTACATTTGCCAAGACACCCTCCCCCATAACACCATATTCAGAGGTTCCAGGGGTTAGGATATAGAAATATCTTTTGGAGGGCCATTACTCATCCCACTACAGTCATAGTTTAAAGGTTCATCTTGTCAGCATTTTTAGATTTTGCTCTTAAAAATTTCCTACTCATACCATGTATATTTTTTCTTTTACAAAATGGTTATTTTTTCTTGACTTTCAATAGTTCTTGTCTCTTCTAAAAAACTAATTATTTGCTAATTTTAGATACTGAAAATATGTCCTCACATTTATTTATCACTTTAGTCCATGAAAGTCCATGAAAGCATTTGGGTGGCTCAGTCATTAAATGTCTACTTTCAGCTCAGGTCATGATCCCAGACTCAGAGATTGAGCCCCGCATCAGGCTCCCTCATCAGTGGGAAGCCTGCTTCTCCTTTCTTCAACCCCCCCTGCTTGTGTGCCCTCTCTAGCTGTGTTTCGCTCTGTCAAATAAATTAATAAAATCTTTAAAAAAGAAAACTTTAATTTTGAAGTATTGCCTTTTAAGGTCAAAGATTAAAACTTGACTGATACTCACTCTTCAAGTAGTCAGGATGCTGCCAAATGGCAGATAATCCCCTTTTTGGGAAAAAGATGTTATATTGAATGACAACATAAATCTATAATAATTTTTTTCTATACTAAATTTTATATACTGTAACAAATGGTAAAATAATCAGCAAGATGTTTTGGGAGACTTTTCCAATATTTTCCTGAATTTATACCAAAATGGCCACAGGTATGTGAGATCATTCTGACATATATATATATATATATATATATATATATATATATATCAGATTGTAAATATAGTGAAAATATATTTACAATCTGAAAATATAGATTATATATTGTATTGTATATCTCCCACTATATTTACAATCTGAAAATATATACAGATCGTAAATATAGTGAAAAGAATGTTCTACTGATATCCAGTTTCATTGACATTACCAATTGTCTTTCTAAAACATACAGATTAAGATGCCAGACGATAAATATTAGATAATGGCATTTTGCATTTTTGCTTAGATGTTTAAATGGGGAAAACTAAATATTTCCTTTTTATCTGGGAAGTCACATATAATTTAATATTCAATGCCAATATAAAAAAATCTTTATAAAACTAAAATATGATGTTGTAACAGAAAATAGAATATGTTGAAATCTGATAAAGTGTGAAAGAAGTCTTTATTAAGAACTTTTTAAAGTTTTACTATTTTTTAAGTATCACCTAAACTACAACTTAGAAATTGCACCTCTTTAAAATCATTAGATTTGTATTACCTGTTAGCAAAATATTCATAGAAACTCATCAGATAGTTTCTACCATAAATTTTAAAAGGCTATTTCATATTGCAATTAGCAGAGCATATGTCTCCGTAATAATGAACTTACAGCGTAATGTATGAAGTGGACACTGAAAAGTAATTTAAGGATTTAGAATGATTTAAAAGTCATTTTCCTTTCTTAGTTTGTGAGATAGAAATAATTTACTTTATATTTGGGGCATTTCTTTTATTTTATGTCATAAGTGTTCATCCTCTTAATGTAAAAAGCTGGTAATTGTCATTTTGATCTATGGCCTTTACAGGCATTTTTACTGAATATAAAATAGTCATTGCTAATAATAGCTTTATTGCCATTAACATATTTCGTATCATGTTATATGCAGTTTGAAAAATTACATTATAATGATATATATTTATTCATTTTAATGAATTTGGAGTACATTTTTTAAAAAGGTAGTTTATTTTAAAACTTACTTTCACTCTATGTTTCTAAATTAAAAGTCTACTTAAGTTTAATTTAGTAGTAGAAAAAGTAAAGCAAAGAAATAACGTTTGCTTGAAACATATGATTATAAATTTTCCTATTTGAATTAAATTGTTTTTATAAACTAGATTTATTTATAAGTTCAAGATTTACCATGGCATTGTAAATCAGTTTGATTTTAGACCTGGTATCCAGTTGGAATGCTTTTATATAATTAAATATTTTTAGATATGTTGGTTATACCTGAAGCCAAAATAACTCATTTTTGAGCTGAAATACTTAAAGACTTTTCCAGTTCTCCTTTGTAATCTGTTGGCTCAAAGTCAAATGTTGAATGTTGTTCACAATACTTTGTTTAAAATGTTCACCTCCACCGTGGCCTCCATACTCTATTTTCAGACCTATATGATTCCAATTTTATTTCCATTCATAATGGAGGATTACACTCAGAAATAAACATATAAAAGTAATCTGGAAAATGCACAAATGTATTTCAAGAAGAAATTCTGGAAAGTTTTTCAAGAGACTTCTCTTGACAAATTAAGTTTAGCAACAGGCTTCCAATTGTTTCTTTTGCAGATATGGATTTATAATGTTTTGGGGGTACACTAGGTTAAATTATGACTTTGTCTACCTCAAAATCAAGTTAGGGTTCTTAACATCTTCTTCCCTACTCATAATGAGGAGTTCAAGTATACTATAAACAAATTTGTCCCTGCCATGAATTGTCCCCATTCCTGTTTGTACATACTCCTCTACACATTCCAGCAGCTAACAACTTTTTCCAAATTGCACCTTCTTTCTTTTAGTGCAAACTCAGATGAACATTCTTGGGTTTTTATTCATGTGTTTCATAGTAGTTTTGTGCTTCTAGGCCCAACTCTTTTGATTAGGCCCTTTTGATGAGATTTGGTTACTGTTTAATCCAAGGACAGTTAGATTTCATTGTCTGGGATTGGAAGGGTATCTGCATTCCTCTAACAAACCAAGCCAGAACCCTTGAAAAATACAGGCTGTGAACTTAGCAGTTTTTCAGTGATTTTCGACTCTTTGTTATCATAGTGGGTAAATCAGCAGTTAGTAATTCTAGAAATGGGTACATTTATACATGGTTCATTTTGATGGTAAATCAGATCACACTAATGAAGACAAATGTAGGAGAGTGTTGTTATTCTAAGTATTAAGGATTATCATGATGGAAAAATCAAATCAGTTCTAGGTACTAGTAATTTTGGAAGTTCTAAATAAAAAATTCAAATTCATAAGAAAAATGATTAAGTTATCATTTGAAGTATAAATAATGTTTTTGTTTAAACATACTTAAAACCCATATTAAGGAATGATTTAAGTGAGACTAGGTCAGAGAATTTGACAGATAGACTTGATAGATCTTCATATCCTAGGGCTACTCAAAAACACATGGACAAGAGCTATTCTCAAATTGTTAATTATATATCTAAGGAAGATAAATACAGAAATTAAAAGTTTCACAGTATTTGGCAGATTAACTTTATCTGTTGAATCTACGTATAAAAAATAATTGGGCTGGTAAAAAACATAAATACAGTATTGACAAATGATTTTGCAATGTCTTCAGAAACAGGGTTAATAATTATATTATTATAATATATAATCATCTTATATTATATATATTATATACATATTATATAATATATAATCAGCAGCATCAATCTCTGAAACAAAAATATCCCACATCAAATTTTTTTTTATAAAACCCTTTAAGAGTTCCTGGATGGCTCAGAGGGTTAAGCCTCTGCCTTTGGCTCAGGTCATGATCTCAGGGTCCTGGGGTTGAGCCCTGCATGGGCTCTCTGCTCAGCAGGGAGCCTGCTTCCTCTTCTCTCTCTGCCTCCCTCTCTGCCTATTTGTGATCTCTCTCTCTATCAAATAAATAAATAAAATCTTTTAAAAAATTTTTAAAAACCCTTTAAGTAACTTATATAATGCTAATAATACCAATGTTGATCTTTAAAAAATTAAACGCAAACAACTACTGGATTATACCTCCAAAAAATGCAAGAATTCAAGTGTAATTAGTTGCTTATAAAATTTTGCACTTTTGGGCTCAGGGCCATTAAATCCAAATCATTTACAGAAATATACCATTGCAATAGAAAACACATTTCCTGGCATTGCAGATATTATTTATTAGAAAATATTTTGAAAAACCAATCTTTAACTTGAACTATGCATGAACTACATGATGAAATTTTACTTAGAACGTCTAAAGAAGAAAACATTTGACTATAAATATACATTCTTTATTACCAAGAAAGTAACATGAGCTAAATGTAAATTCAGTTGAAGCTGTATCAATAATAAATTACAGTATAAAGTAGCTAATAAGAAATTCCATAGGCATGTCTATTTGCCAAAAGCAATGCCATAATATAACATAAAGCCTCACAACATAATAATTTCATTCAAATGTATTCATCTGGCAGCATTTACCAAGAGAAATAGTTAAGTGGAAATAATAGCATATTATTTTGAATCATAAATACTACTTAGAAATATGTTTTTGATCTCAACTAAATGTCAGGAAAAAAAGCTAGTTTCAGAAAAATAAAATATCCTGGCTAATACAATATTAATTAATTGATAAATAATTTCATTTTAAAGTAAAATGTCCTTAATGAAATGTCTATATACTTTCATCCAATATATACTTAATATATACATATATGTAATCTTTTGGTATTTTCACTTACACTAGGTTTATCATGAAGGAAAACAGTAACTGTGTAGAAATCCATAGTCAAAATGTCTACAACTAAATCATCATGTTACCAACTAGTGACAGTTGAGTACATGTCAAAATATTTTAGAATACGATTCTTTTGAAAAGGCTGAATGCCTTCTGAGTTCAGGAATGTTGCTGAAGCAAGAATCACACTGACAAGAGAAAGACAGAAATAAAGAAAGAGAAAAAGAGAGGGAGATACATGGGGAAAAAGGAAAAGAGAGGGAAAGTGAGAGAGAACATTAATAATTCCTTTTTTTTTTTTTTTGTATGTCCTACAGTTAGGGTTCTTCTACTATTGTATTATAAATTACTAACCCTTACATTCAGATTGCATTACTTTGATGACTGTAAAGTAGTGTTTATCAAGAAAAAAACTTAGACAAACCAGTCACTGGTGTTAAGGAGATGTACTTAAAATATAAAATCATTAACTGAAAATACAATAAAAAAAGATGGACCATACAAACCATAAGCTTAAGAAGGCTACAGTGGCAATAATAGTATTATAAAAATAAACTGCAAGGCATAGATTATTACCAGAGATAAATTTAACACTTCATAATAATAAAAGAATACATTTGTCTGGAAGACTAGCAATCATAAATTTGAATGCACCAAATAATAGAGCTTCCAAAAACATGAACAAATTAAAAGTATTTAAGAGGGGCAGCTGGGTGGCTCAGTAAGTTAAGTGTCTGCCTTCAGCTCAGGTCATGGTCCTGGGGTACTGGGATTGAGACCTGCATCAGGTTCCAGCCCTACATCTGGCTCACGGCTCAGCAGGAGCCTGCTTCTCCCTCTCCTTCTGATCCTCCCCCATTTGTGCTCTCACTTTCTCTCTTTCTGATGGATGAATAAAAAATATTTTAAAAAATAAAAAATAAAAGTATTTAAGAAAAAAATAAACAAATTCACAATAGAGATTTGAGGCATTCCTCTCTCAGCAAGAAAAAAAAAAATGGGTAGTGATAGGAGTAAAGATATAAAAGATATGAACAACCACTTTAATTTACATTTATAGACTAATACAGTCAATCATTGTAGAATCCTCACTTTTTGAGTGCATACATTATTCATTCACCAAGATAAATTTCACCTGGGGCCATAATACAAATTTCAAAATTTGAAATATTCTCTTACCATCAGGAATTAAATTAGGAAACAAAATATGTGACTTCTTTTTTTTCAATTCCATATATTTGGAAATCAAACAACCTATTTCTAAATTAGTTATATAAGAAATTAGGGGAAAAAATAAACCACATTTGGAAAAAATAATGAAACTAATATACTAAAGGTTAACTAACTGCAATTTAAATAAAAACTTTAAAAATAATGATAATATATCATGTACATAAGGAAAGACAAATCTTGTATTTGCCTTTGATATTATGTGTGGCCTATCTCCTTATTAGTTTAACTGCCAAGGCCTCAAACTTTCAAGGACTCAAACTTTCATCCTTTATTTTTCCATGGATAGAAATACAAAATCTTGAAAAAAAAAAATGATTTCTTTTGTTTGTTTGTTTTGCTTTTTTTTTCTTTGTTGTTCTTTCTAGTGGAAGCTGAGGGAAACATACAATTTACATTGGCTCCTCTTGTCATAATATAAGGAATGCAGGCTGTGAGTCATAATCATCTGGAAGAATAAACCATCTCAAAATCCCAGTGGCATGAGGTGCCTGGGTGGCTCAGTTGGTTAAGCGACTGCCTTGGGCTCAGGTCATGATCCCAGAGAACCGGATCGAGTCCCACATCGAGCTCCCTGCTTGGCAGGAAGCCTGCTTCTCCCTCTCTCACTCCCCCTGCTTGTGTTCCCTCTCTGGCTGTGTTTCTCTGTCAAATAAATAAAATCTTAAAAAAAAAATATTAGTGGCTTATAGCAAGTATTACTTTTTATGTTGCATATCAGTTCCTACAGACTCACTACTCCTGTTTCACAGGTCTTATTCTGGGGTCGAGTCAAAAACTCTTTTTTAGGACATGCCACTCTTGTGGCATTAAGAAAGCAGCAGGATCTGCTAGAAACACAGAAAGCCTATTAAAATATTTGCTTGGGGTTGGCACACTATCACTTCTGCTCATAATCCTTGTCTTCTACTCTATCTTGACCCACATGGAAGATCTTCAATTTGAGTGTCAGAGAAAGAGGTGTTTTTACAGGTTAAGGTTAATAATATATGTCAATATTCACTGCTGCTGGCAAATATTTCTTTTCAACATGGGGTCATTCATCAAGATCCTTCACATATCAAAGCTTCTGTATGACAACTCTGGTAAAATTATAGTAAAATTACAGCAGTTTAAAATGTAAGACTATGTTTTGTATATTCAACTGAAGGATAAAATTACTTGTGAACACTTTGCCAGCTCTACTTCCATTTTTGGGAAAGTGGTGATGGATGTTGCTATGATAACAAATGAGCTAGAACTCTGTCCTACAATTACCAGAACTGGAAAACAAGCTTTATAGTACACTGATGTTACAACAAGCTGCTTTTCATATATAATTTTGGTTTACGAAAAATACAAGGACAAAACAAGCTGTGTAAACAAATGTCTATGTATTATGGAAATGGCTTTCAAATTAAGCCACTGCCAGATAATCAGTGCCCCTTTCCTGTCTTCCGGTGGGTACAAACAATCTGAAACCTTAATCTCTCTGTGAATGTAGTAGTCTTATCTTTAGCTTAATCACTACTTATTTGATCTCAGTCTTTCATTACTGTTCTGGAACAACTAACAAGATAAATGCTGAATTATTCTTTCAAAACAAAGCACACCAGCAAAAAGAAACAGAGCTTCCATGTAGTACTTGATGAAGGAATTACCACAATCCTAGGCAAATTTTAGTCACCACCAAGGAATATTCAAGTTTTCAACTGAGAATTATTTTTATTTTCATCCATGACTTTATTACAGTTTGTTCTGAGTAAACAGTTACTATAGGCCACTGTGCTAGATTTAAACATTAGAAGTTGATTATCTGTTTGCCCTCAGGGAACTCAAAACCTACTGAGAGTAAATGAACATGTAAAAATAATTCTAATATAATGCATGTGATGTTTAAATTATGAAGTAATAAAGTGACAGAAAGGAAAAAGTAAATTTAACGTATGGATTATTTCATGAATCTGTGCTATCATAGTCCAGAAAATTCAGCCCACTCAAGTTCTTTTTAATTAGTTAGAATTAATTAAATATGGAAGCATAAGCATTCAGTCTTAGAAGATTCTTGAGACATTCTCTAGTTCAACATACTTTTTTTGAAATTTATTTTTAGAGAGAGAGAAAGTGTATGCAGATTCCTGGGTTGGAGAGGCAGGGTGGGGTGGGGTGGGGTGAGATGGGGTGAGGTAGGGAGGAGGACTGTAGGGAAAAGGAGAGAGAATTTTCAGTAAACTCCATGCTCAGGAAAGCTAGAGGAGGCAGGGCTCCATCTCAGGATCCTGAGATCATGACCTGCGCCAAAATCAAGAGTTGGACTCTTACCAGACTGAGACACCCAGGTGCCCCTGTTTCAACATACCTTTACAAAAGAAAAGCATGAGATCAAGTTTCAGTTACCAACTGATCCAGAATGGGAACCCAAGCTGCCTCATTCCCAGTACATATCTGTTCCTATATCTCAATTTTGTTACTTCTTACAATGACATTATAATTTTTTGCTTCTTTTCAGTTTTCCTTGCTTCTGATAGTGATATAGGAACTACAGTATAAATCTTACACATGTTAGATACAGACTATTTCTGTTTTTCTGTGTTGTCCAGTGTTTGTTCAAATGTGCTAAAATAGAACACAATTAGGAATATTAAGATTTCAGTATATAAAGAAACCATAACCAGATAAGTTTTTTCAGTTTGAAAACAAATAAACAATCATTATCTTCACATTCTACTGCTTAAAGGATTCACGGCTTTCTTGACAATTAAGTTGCTAATAGTCCTGCATAAAAGTACATTTGGCCCCTCACTTTTTTCTAATGGTCCTTAATTGTTTTTGTTTGTTCATTTGTTTGTTTGTTTGTTTGTTTTAATTGGTAAGGCTTTGATCAAGTCATTTCCAAATTTAAATTATGCTATGGAATTACTTCAGTGTTATTTAAACATGTTGGAATAATGAGGAAAAGTGCATTGACTAATGAGCCAACTATTCAACACCTGGAAGCTAACCTCGACAAAAGAAAGAGCTAGACTAATGTCTTTTAAAGAAGAGAAACAAAAAGAAAAGAAACGAAAAGAAAATTTCAACAGTAAAAGGAAATTACAGCATTGTATTTTGTGTCAAGTGCACTAAATGCTGCTTTAAAAGAGGAATAGCTTTCCAAAATACCAGGCTATATATTTTTCAGTATCTTATATTACAGACTTAGAAACATTGCACTTGCATGTTTATATACCACAACTTATTCTTAATAATTTATTATTAGTTAATGCATGCAATTTTTTAAAATTACAAGGGCACCTGTCTGGCTCAGTCAGTGGAGCTTGTGACTCTTAATCTTGGGATTGTGAGTTTGAGCCCTCCATTGGGTGATTGAGATTGCTAAAAATAAAATTAAAAAAAAAAACAATTACAGAATACCTATAATCAGCACCACTGTGCAAGATTTCTGTTTAAAAAGCATGTCCACTGTTTCTCATCATTAACCTAATACATATGACACTCTCTATTTACCAACAACATTCTAAATTTATCCTTTCCATGAACTATTCCACGATTCTTTTATATGAGTAGGTGAATTTCTATGCCTTTTAATCTCTACAAATTATCCTATCTATAATAATCTGTAGTTTTCTCCATTATACTAAAATTAACTATGTTAGGTAGGGAAATATTTTGCAAAATGTACTGCTGTGTTTTTCTTTACTACAATTCTTCTAAGTAGCTTCTTCTCTTTCAATATTTCCTAACGGTTCTATTATTATTGGGTGGGAGAATTTTTCTCTTTATGTGGTCCACACTTCAGGATTTTTAGAACTCCTTACCTTCACTCACTAAATGTCAATAAAAGACCTAGTCATTTTGGAAACATATATATTCCAAATGCCTTCCAAGGTGAATTACTGCAGGTTAGTGGGTCAGTCACACCCACATAGCCTATCCAGATAAATAAAATTATTTTATCAGGAAACCAGAGAGGAAAGAAACAATAAATATTGTTTTACTATCCTTTTTAACATTAAAAATAAAATTCTGAAAACACATGAACTTGAAATTTTTTGCTTTTCCAGAAAAAAAAAAAAAAAACTAATCCCAAATGAAACAGAATAGTTAGGAAATATTAAGCAACAGTTTGAGGAGAATGTAGAAGAAAAGCAATTCACGTATCCAGCCTACAAGGGTTAGGATTACTTGGAAGCAGAGAGCAGGGAGCAGTGGATTATGATCTAGAGGAAGAACAGATCCAGAGTAGCTCTGGGAGTGAAAGGAGCCTGCACTGACAAGGCTCCTGGACTCCAGGTCCCACAGCAGAATGGCTCCTGAGCCAATAGATCTTCTGTTCTTGTTAGAGTAAATATGCCCATAAATGTTGTGTTGAGAAGACCTATCTGTTGTCTTTCTGACTGACATAGGACTTCTGTCTACATCTGCTTTTACACTCCTTTCAACCAGTGTTTCATCTACCTATGTCCCTAGAACAGTTCACCCCTATGACTTATGTGGGAACCATATTCTTTCAACTTCCCCAATCTAACATAAATATGTCCAAACAGAGAGAATGTGTTTCATGACATCTGAAAGACCTGTGGTCCTGTGACAAGCAGTGTCTATCCCATGAAAGTGATGAATGTGGTGAAACAATTTGAATTTTGTGCACCTGATAAGCTTTCCACAGGGTCCCTGAGATTTGAATCTTTGTATAAGTGGGGGCACTTTCTACCATAAAAGAATGTTTAATAAATAACTATTAAATAAACACATAAAATAATTGCTGTATGGAACAATCAGCACAAATAACATTTTTTTTAAAGATTTGATTTATTGGGGTGCCTTGGTGGCTTAGTTGGTTGAGAAACCAACTCCTGATTTTGCCTCAGGTCATGAAATCATGGGTTGTGAGATCAAGGCCCACTTTAGGCTCTATACTCAATGGGGAGTCTGCTTAAGATTCTCTCCCTCTGCCCTCCCCACTCATGTTGTCTCTCTTAAATAAAATCTTTTTAAGAATCCTTTTTTATTTACTTCAGAGAGACAGAACACATGAACTGGGGGGAAAGCAGAGGATAAGGGAGAGGGAGAGAGAATAAGGAGCAGACTCCATGCTGAGTGCCCAGTCCCATGAGGGACTTGAGTTCATGACCAGGAGATCATTGAAATCAAGAGTTGGATGCTTAACCAACTGATCCACAAAGGCACCCACAAGTAACATTTAAAAAGAAAATTTATACCTTTAAAAATGGGTATATGCATATATTTATCTATCCAAAGATAAATACCTTTTTTTATTTTTCAACATTATTTTTTTCTTCACTATAGCTACATATTCTGTTAATTTTCTCATTATGATTGCTTTTCTTAGAAGTTAACCTTAAACAAAAGACTATTTTTGCCAGGGGCCAGCCCCAGCAACAGTTAGGGTCCGAAAGTGAGGAAGGAGTTGGCGAAAATGAGGAGACCAAACTTCATGTAGGACTCTCCTGAAAACACTGTTCTCAGGACTCTTTATTTATAGAGAGTCACATGTTTTTTCAGGTAGAAACCATATGAGCAAAGAGTTTCTTTGAGTGACAGATCATCAATCTTGAGTGACAATAGTGATAATAGTATTTTTAGAGGGTCCATGTGAAACAGGATGTGCTCACTATACCCCAATCTATAGAATGATTGGTCACAAGCAGACATGTCCCGTGAGAACAGGATGGCTCCTGCAAACCCCTATCTCATTAGATTGTTTAACTGCTCCCTAGCATAGGGAGGTGAATGAGGGGTCACACAAACAGGAGGTTGCAATATCCAAGCTGTTTATGTTAGTAAAGTTTTTACTAAGTTTTAAAATAAGTATGTTGTGTCCCCACAATCCTACAATTATTAAGCTTCATAAGGATTGGCATGGCTCTCACACCTTAGATGAGCACTTGCCCAAGTGCACGTCCCAGGGACACAAAGGACATATTGCCCCGGCCCACAGGGCATATTTATGGGTACCTCCACCAAAGTTTTTGGTGGCTTGCAGCATGGGGGGGGCGGGGCGGATCATGCCGCCCCGACAGATTTTTTTTGAAAAAAGCTTTGATTTTTATTATAGACCTCAAAAAAAGAAAGATTATTTAAAATAAATCTGATTTTTGGAAGCACATGGGTGGCTCAGTTATTAAGCCTCTGCCTTCACACCAGATCATGATCCCAGAGTGCCAGTATCAAGCCCCACATTGGGCTCCCTGCTCAGCGGGAAGCCTGCTTCTCCCTCACTCACTCCCCCTGCTTGTGTTCCCTCTCTAGCTGTGTTTCTCTCTGTCAAATAAATAAATAAAATTTTTAATAAAATAAGATAAATCTAATTTTTTTCCTTTTAATAATTCTCTTGGTTTCTTGCTTCTGATATTCAAGAACATTAACACTTGTTTGCACTATCTAGTATATTCCTATTTCAGTAACAATAGTTGAGCCAAGGCTCTAGTTAACTCCAACAGAACTGTGAAATGTTATTTTTTAAAAGATCTTTCAGTATAACAATGGAGAAAAAAGAAACATTTACTATATAACACTTACTATAACATTTACTATATAAACTTCTCATTTATTACATTCCCCAAATCCATATATTCATCATGATTTATTACTAACAGCTTTAGATGGATTTGTTCTAAAGGTGTGTAGACTGCTCATGATTTGGCTGCAAATCTGAACAACATATATGTCATTCAGTTTCATTTTTTATTGTCCAGTATTGTTTTTCCTAATCTATACTAGTTGAATTTATATATATTTAGATAAATTTGCATTTTGTTGTGCATATATAATTAAATTTAATCTTGAAAACTTACCATCTACCTTTTTGGTCCCTGCATATTAATTCTGACCTTCCCAGAGTCCCAGTACAGTTTATTCCAAAGATCCCCTGTAATACAGTTAGCTCCAAAGGTAACAACACTGGAAGATGAATGAACCCCAGTTTTCACCAAACTGTTCTGTAGTGAGAGATGAAATTTGGTTGCATTTCCAGGTGATAGGTTATTTCCAATATGAATATTGGCTATGATATTCTTCCCTAAAAATAAAAAAGAAGGCCTGGAGCCACTAACCCTCTGGGGTAAAATATAATAATAATATAATTATAATAATAATAAAATATAATATATCAATACCCAGATTATTTATTTACACTATAATAGTATTTAATATAAAATATTAACTATTATAATTGATCGACAAAAAATACATAGCACCCTCATAGGTGTGATTGGTGAAAGTTTATATCCACTTTGTCTTATAAAACATCATTGACTTATGTCCCTGAAAGTTTCTCCTTTGGATTTCAGACACCACCATCTACCTAAATAACCTCTACATTAACTAAAGATTACTTCTCAGTGTATATTTGCTGTTTCTCCTCCTGCTTTTTAAATCCTTAGGATGTTGGCATTTCCTTTGTTTTGGACAAGGAGACATCTACATTTCTCACCTTGGGCAAGCTTACACTTATGGATTAAAAAAAATACTCTTGTAGATTTCCAGATCTACAACTTCCCTCTTCTTCCTAAGTTGTAAAAGAATATTTCTAACTATAGATTTCCAGATCTACAATTCACCTCTTCTTCCTAAGCTGTGAAAGACTATTTCTAACTGACCATTAGATATCTTCTTACTCTTGGTCCATTAGCAACCTAAAATCACCTTACACAAACTGAACCTCTCTCCTCAATGAAAACTTAGAATATTTTCTTCAGTTAATATGATCAGTGACATCTATACTTGTAAACCAGAGGCCTATACTTCAGCGACAAACTGTAATATATTAAATCTTTGAGCCATGCAATGTTTAAGTTCTGTGAACATCCCATGTACTTTCACATTCATGCTGTTCTATAATATTGTTTGCTCTGTAAGATCCTACATTCCTTTTTCAACAAATGATCCCTGGTGTGGCATAACATAAATGTCTCTTGTGTTTGTGGCATAGTGTGATGAGAGTTATCTTTTGCATTCTTAACTTTTTTTCTGGTTCATCATATATTCATTCTGTGGTGTCATATACAAATTCCATCATGGTTATTAGAAAATATAAAAATGGGCACCTGAATGGCTCAGTGGGTTAAAGCCTCTGCCTTCGGCTCAGGTCATGATCTCAGGGTCCTGGGATCGAGGCCCACATCAGGCTCTCTGCTCAGCATGGAGCCTGCTTCCTCCTCTCTCTCTGCCTGCCTCTCTGCTTACTTGTGATCTCTCTCTGCCAAATAAATAAATAAAATCTTTTTTAAAAAAAGAAAGAAAATATAAAAATCAACTTACTTTAAAATGGAAAAAAAAAATATTTTCCAAAGGAATCAGCAAAGGGGAAAGAATCACTACCTAATGGAAACAAATATCCTCTCCAAAGCTATATGATAGTTTTTCATTTTCATCTATTAAGGAAGTTCAAGTATTTTAATGTCTTCCTCCCTTACTAAAATACATAATAATGCAGATTACAAATTTGTTACAGCATGATTATTTCATCCTAAACATAAATATATACTATGACAAGTTATTTTATCAAAAGTACTTCCTTATGTGCATACTGTTTTTTCATATTGAGATATTATTATATATTATTTGCTGATTACAAAGGAAATCCATTTCCAATGTAGAAATTGGAAGTTAGAATAAGGCACAAATTAGATAATATATTTATTACATATTATTCCACTATTTTGTGATATTTCTTTTTTTTTCTTGTTTTTTTTTTAAAGATTTTATTTATTTATTTGAGAGAGAAACACAGCTAGAGAGGGAACGCAAGTAGGGGGAGTGAGAGGGGGAGAAGCAGGCTTCCCAATGAGCAGGAAGCCCGATGCGGGACTCGATCCTGGGTCTCCAGGATCATGACCTGAGCTGAAAGCAGTCGCCTAACCAACTGAGCCACCCAGGCGCCCATCTTGTGATATTTCTTAACACTGGGTCTATAACTTTCCAATAATATGAATGTATGGCAAAATAAAAATAATATATACACAACTAACTAATATCTAATTTTCAAAATAAGACAAAGGTGTCATGAATAACACTGGAGAAATGGATTTTTACATATTTTAGCTACAATTATATCACAAGTCATGTAACAGTACAAAGTTATTTAGAAAGATCAGTGTGAATAAAAGCACTAAAACCAATTTTTTTAAAGTATGATATTTATATACTATGCATGCTTTAACCTTTCTTAATGTGAAGATATACTTCTCACCATCTGCCAAGCAACCATATAATCCCAGAAAGAGAAAACTTTCAACAGCAATAATGACAACAACAAAAGGATTAGTTGGTAACTACACAGGAATAATATCCACAACAAATAAAAAATACAGAAGTCACATATTTTCTGAGTTGTATATCACTGTTTTTAATATGGTTACATTTGGGGAAACAGCCTACACTTTGAACATTGGAAGGAAAGTATAACAGTGCCTCCAAAGAGACAAAGATTTGTTTGTAAAGATTTTATCTGAGAAATGGAGGTATGTAAATGGAAGTTTTTAAAATATGGCTGTTGATCCCTAAATCCAATGACCATCACTAGCTGACTAGCATAATTTCAGGATTTGGGGACAGATTCAGGGAGCCCATAGGTTCAGTAAATAATCTGAAATTAGAAGAAAAATTGATGGAAGAGTTATGATCAACTCACCACATGCTTCTGTACCATTGAGAACAGAGAAAGCAAAAACCAAGATGAGGTGCCAGATAGGCAAGATTTAGAGGCAGGATTTTAGTTATCTGCAATTTGGGGAGACCTCTAGTGGTCAGCAATGCAACAGAAACTGAGAAGAGAAACCATAAAACTGAGTTAAGAATAATGGAGCCGAGAAAGTAACATTATAAAAGATTCGATTTGGGATTTTAACAATGGTGAGAAGAGTATGGATTTTAGCTAGGTACATCTAAATTTTCATTCCAACACCTGGTGAATTTTGATATTCAAACTCCTTACCTATGACTTACTTTTGAAAAGGTATAGAAAAAGTTAGAAAGATAATACAATAATAATATGAATATTTACACTTTTCAATCTTTCTTTTCTTTTCACTCAAAAGTTCTAAGGACCAGACGCAAGTGCCTAGGAAGAAGGATTAGGAAAGAAATAGTTCAGTGAAGAAATCCAGAATCAGTAAGAATTCAGGAAATATCACTTTGGTCTAAGTAACTGACTGGGCAATGAGGGCTACTGACCTTGTTAAGATTCTTTTAAAAATTAGGGCTAACTTGAACTCATATGAAATTGTCTTATGAATATGTGACTACCTTATTGGAATATGCAATTTTGAGAAATACAGCAAATTAGAGAATGGTAAAAAAACAAAACAAAACAAAAAAAAGCAGGATCTGAAGTAAATGTTTAAGTATATTTCAGAAAACCAGAGAATAAAGAGATAATATACCTTGTATATTCATCTTCTTTAACTGAGGAAGCTAAGAAATCAAATAACTTTTTCATACTAATGGCAAAAATTATATTTATTGATTGTCAGTTCAGGTATTCTGTGCAAGATTCAAAGACAATACCTTAATTTTTCAAGAAAATGGAGAAATTCTAAACGTGTATAAAAACTGAAAATATGGATAAAAAGAAAAAAAAACTCAACTTTTTCCTTCCTATATAGGGAAAAAACAAATAAACAAACAAACAAAAACAGTTCTTCCTGCCTACGTTTTTTTCTTTCCTGTCAGTCTCCTTTACTACTCACACAAAATACTTTATTTCAGGTCACCAATGTGTGGAGGTTTTTCCCCTCACAATTTTTCACATCAGCTGGGTGACCTCTAATTTAACTCAAATCTAACACTATCTCACAAGTAAGGGCTCAGTCCCATAAGACTGTCCTCGATCCCCACTTCAGATGGTAGTCCCAAACCCAGATTGTTATCTGGACTTCTGACCAACCAGCTTATCCAGTGAAGTTTCCAATGACCTCCTCCTCAGGTTCAATTCATTTGCTACAGTGGCTCACAAAACTTAGAAAAACATTTTAATTATGTTTACTGGTTTATTATAAGAGGATATAATAAAAGGACATCCAAATGGAAGACATGAATAGGTCAAGGTATGTGGGAGTTTTCATACCCTCCACATGTTCACGTACCCAGAAGTTTTCTAAACCTTTGTTATTGGTACTGTTAGGAAAGCTCAATCAGGTAGGCATCAATCATTAACTCCATTTTCAGCCCTTATCCCTTCTCAAGAGAATGGGGGATGGAGCTGACATCTTTAAGCTTCTAATCATGGCTTGGTCTTTCAGTGACCAGCCCCCTCCAGGAGCCATCCAGCAGCCACCCAGTCACCTCACTTGTACAAAAGACATTCCTATCACCCAAGAAACTACAAAGGTTTCAGAAGTTTTGTGTCAGGAACTGTAGTCAAAGACCAAATATCAAAACATAGATGCGCCTAGTGGTCCTATCACTTAGGAAACCACAAGGGTTTCAGAAGCTCTGTGCTAGAAATCAGGGGGCAGAAACCAATATATATTATCCATTATCCCCCAGCTGATAACATTATTCTGTGTCCAAATTCAAATTTCCATAAAAGTTTTCTAATTTTTTTAAAGAAAGCTTTAAGAAAAACTACCAATAGTATTAATGGACATAAATACCATTATATAAATGAAATTAACAGTATTTCCTTGAGAATTTTGGTTTAAAAACAATGTAAAATTGCATTTCCTAAATTCAGTGTAGAAAATGATAAAATTTTATTTTCTTTCTTTTTATTGAGGTGTAATTGACATATGTTATATTAGTTTCAGGTATACAATGTAGTGACTCAATATTTATACATATTGCTAAATGATCACAGTAAGTCTAGTTAACATCTATCATAATACATGGTTACAATTTTTTTTCTTGTGACTAAAACTTTTAAGATCTACTCTCTTAGCAACTTTTAAGTATGCTGTACAGTTTTACTAACTATAGTCGCCATGCTGACTATAGGAAATTTGATTTTCTTTAATTATTTTGAGGCTGAGTGAACACATTAAGAATTCACAGGAAAGGAAGAACAGGAATAAAACTAAAATAAATATCTTCTTGTTAGGTATCACTTACATTATTACGGGATGAATATATCCTCTCAAAACGTTAAAGCCCTACCACCCATTATAGTTGTATTTGGAGCTGAGGCTTTTAAGTAAGTAATTAAGGTTAAATGAGGTCATAAGGTGGAGCTCCAATCCAAGCTCCCCCCTCAGCCTCCTTCCCTCAGTGCTTATTCAGAGGATTTGCCAGGTAAGGACAAAGTGGCTGTCTACAAGACAGGAAGAGTGACCACAAGAAACCCTACTGGACCTTGAACTTGGACTCTCCAACCTCCAGAACTGTAAGAAATCAATTTCAGTTTAAGTCGTGTAGTCTATGGTATTTTGTTACAAAAGTCCAAATATATACCTCCTAAAAATGTCGTTTGCTATATTTAACTAGAATGTTTCTTATATCCCAAACTATTTTCTGTATTTTCTTATTTTCATTATTACAAATTTTACCTTATTGCTTCTCAGTGAGATCTAATTAATACATATAATTTATATTTCTTTGTTTGTTTTAATTGCACCCAAGATCTCTCCACTGGATAAAGTACAAATTTTACATAATCAGTACTTTTGGTAAATACATGTAATGTACTAACATTTATCAAACTTATCAAAGCAAAATAGTTAACTTCCAATGGTCTCTTGAAGTCACATTCATCTGTCTAATTTGAATCACATTTTTTGAATCATTTTTTTTTAAAGATTTTATTTATTTATTTGACAGAGAGATAGAGATCACAAAGAAGCAGAGAGGCAGGCAGAGAGAGTAGGATGCAGGCTCCCTGCTGAGCAGAGAGACCGATGTGGGCCTTGATCTTGATCCCAGGACCCTGAGATCATGACCTGAGCCCAAGGCAGAGACTTTAACCCACTGAGCCACCCAGGCACCCTGAATCACATTTTTTTTAATGTCAAGTAAGTGATATGAAGAGAAATCGAACACCAAAAAGTGAAATTTCAGATATCTGTGTTTTCTCTGCCATCAAAGGGGACATTTCAGTGATGTGGTCCATAAGTGAATGCCATCGTAATAATTTTTATTGAAGGATAATAAAATTATTTTCATATCTCTACATACCAGTAGAATATACTTTCTTAGGAAGCAATTTCATCATTAATTTTAAATTAGTGAATATTTTTGAAGTCAAAAAACCTATCCAAATCACTCCATGAAATTCCTTCTAAAATATAAGGATAAAGAATATTCATGGTTAATTAAATAGTTACATAAATGAATATTAGTCTAACCCTTTAATTTGGGGAAAATATGATTTGGCTGAAATGTATCTTAAATGTTTTGTATATTTTTCAATGATTCATATATACAGAAAGTATGTTTGATAATAATTTCATTTTTAATTAAATTCAATTAGCCAAGGTATAGTACTCATTAATTTTTGATATAATATTCAGTGGTTCATTATTTGAATATAACACCCGGTGCTCATCATATCATGTGCCCTCTTTAATTCCCATCACATGCCCTCTTTATTTCCCATTATGTGCCCTCTTTAATTCCCATTACCCAGTTTTATCCATTTATGCATTTACTTATCTATTTATGAAAGATCTAGAGCATTTACTATGTGCCAGATATTGTGTGAAATACATGTAATATAAAAGTGATTATGGTGGAATATAGTCCTTGCTGAGATATTTTACCTGTATCACTTGCAATTAGACACTGAGACCTTAAAGAAGAGAAAATAAGTGCTAACAGTTTTGCATGCCCTATGTTAAGAATAGTTCCCCACACCTGGTAAGCAACTAATAATATTGGCAAAACAGATAAATGATAAATAAATAATATATTAATATGAATAAACTATTATTGTCTATATTATAAAATAAATAATCTCACCATCTATTACAAATGCTATAAATTTGAAAATAGGTAAGTTGCAATCCACATTGATTGCACATAAAGATAAAAAGGAAAAATATTAAGAGAGCTATTAATGAAACTCATTTTAGAAGCTTCAAAAAGAAAAGAAAAAACTGCTTCAGTCTTGTCAGATTCACTCAACTGCACATTTTCTCGTAAGACTAAACACACCTACTTGGAGAGTCAATATACATTGACCACCTTCTTCCATTTCCTGGATTTCTCTTTTGTGATTTCTGCCTGGCTTCCAATCAATTTCTTGGATATGTGAGAACAATCTACTATCTAGTAATTTGAAGACAAGGCTTAAACCTGGTGACACCCTGAGTCTCATATTATCCTGGACATCCTTTGCTTTTATCTATGTGATATCCACTTCCCCTTTTAATTATAGAGCTTCTACGTTTCTTAATGTATATGGTTCAACTTAGGTTAGATTATACATCTTCTTTGATTTGATATAGTGGTTAGATCTATATGTGACCTCCTGAGCTGATAAAGTCATACATGGATTTATGTCAGACTTGTAGGAAAAAGAGATGCACTTTTTACAGAATTGCTTACCTGACAGAATGTAAGTTTGGTGCTGCCTATCATCATTTTTACTAGTAAATAGAAACAGTGCATTTGAGAATTAGGTGAAAGGAAGGACAATGGGGGTAAAAGAAGCAGAGTTAAGGAATATAAAGAAATTCTGTCCTGATAATAATATATATTAAATTTCAGATCCAGCTGTGTTTTAAGCCAGCTTTCCCTGCACTTATTATGTAGAGTAAAAAAATTTGTGCATTATTTTCTTTATAAAAGTCTAGTAAGAATTAGGATCTCTCATCATTCTTGACTAAAAACTAATTTGTGTGAACCTTGTAATACCAAGTTTCCTAATAAAGAATATAAAACTATGAATGTCTAAATAATTCTTTGTATAGACTATGCCCAAAGTGAATATCAAGAATATTTTTAATACATTTACTAAAAAATAATTTATGAAAGCTTTAAAATTAGAAATTGAGGAGAAAGAAATTTTCAATGCTTCTCTCTCTATATCCAGGCAAGTACACTTTCATTTTTTCCTATTGAAATATTATAGTACTGTTAGGGTCTGCTTAGCCTCAAGACCGGCAGAACAGGCTCTGAAACTCCCTGGCCACTTAGGCCTCTGCATATCTAAGACCCCCTGCTGATTGATGCCTTCACAGGGTCTGTGTTTACCAAAGGAGGGAAGATAAGTCAAGGAACCATCTGTGCATCTTGCTTTCTGGCCCCAGTTCCTGGATTGTGTGGGCATTCCAGGAACTGGGGAGGGGCTAAAAATGTTATCTCACCCAAGGGAGTAAATTACTGTGTGACTCATGCTTGCTGTTTGAAATGCATATAAACCCCGACCTACCCCTTCTCAGGGCTCCTCTGTTCCTGTGCCTACAGAGGGCCCCAGCATGCTTGGTAAATAAACCCCTTGCTGCTTGCATGAGAGCATCTCTTGGAGTTCTTCCTCAGGGGCGGTAGCCTTCTCGACTCTAACAAGTACATATAAAGTATTTTTTGTTGAGAAGAAGGCACTATGGAGGAATATGAAAAACCCATCCCTATTAAAATCCCAGAGCATTTTTCATAGAACTAGAGAAAACAATTCCAAAATTTGTATGAAACAACAGAAGACCCCCAACAACCAAAACAAGCTTGAAAAAGAAAAGCAAAGCTGGAGGCATCACAATTCCAGATTTCCAGATTCCACAAAGCTGTAGTAATCAAAACAGTATGGTGGTGACACCAAAATGGACACAGGGATCAATAGAACAGAGTAGAAAGCCCAGAAATAAACAAATGATGATACGGCCAATTAATCTTTGACAAAGGAGGCAAGAATATGCAATGGGAAAAAGATAGTCTTTTTAACAAATGTGCTGGGAAAACTGGACAGCTATAGGCAAAAGAATGAAACTGGACCACTTTTTTACACCCTACACAAAAATAAACTCAAAATGGATAAAGGACCTAAATGTGAGAACTGAAATCATAGAAATTCTGCAGGAAAGCACAGGCAGTAATTTCTCTGACATCAGTCATAGCAACATTTTTCTAGATGTCTCCTAAGGCAAGGGAAATAAAAGCAAAAGTAAACTGTTAGGACTATATTTAAATAAAAAGCTTCTACATGGGGGCACCTAGATGGCTCAGTCGATGAAGCATCTACCTTTGGCTTGGGTCATGATCCCAGGATCCTGGAATCAAGTCCTGCATTGGGCTTCCCGCTCAGTGGGGAGCCTGCTTCTACCTGTGTGCCCCGGCCCCCGTTCATGTACTCTCTCTCCCTCTTTCTCCCAAGTAAATAAATAAAATCTTTAAAAACAAAAAGAAAAGCTTCTGCACAGCAAAGGAAAACAACAAAATTAAAAGACGACTTACTAAATGGGAGAAGATATTTGCAAATGACATATCCAATAAAGGATTAATATACAAAGCATAGGACTTCTAAAACTCAACACCAAAAATAAATAAATAATTCAGTTAAAAAATAGGCAGAAGATGTGAACAGACATTTCTCCAAAGACCTACAGAAGGCCAACAGAAACATGAAAAGACTTCATCATCATTGCTTACTATCAGGGAAATGCAAATCAAAACCACAACTGAAAATCTCACATAACACTGCATGTTGACTATACTGGAATTAAAAAAAAAAAAAAAAAAGGCTATAGAAAAATCATAATGAGAAAATAAAGTCCATCAATTAAAAAAAAAAAGAAATATTGCAGTAAAGTTATATGTAAACAGGGTGGCACACAGAATTTGAACACAGATCTAGTCATTTCTTTAAACATACATATATACTCCATAATTATCTTAAATACTTAAAATACTTTGTTATTTCATCTTTGTATAATAGTAATTAAATTTGTTGATGGCATTTAATTTCATAAGTACCTTTTGATGCCTATAATTTTCAGGGTTTGTATTTTGCAATAATAATAAAAACTAACAACTTCCTCTCTATCTTTGAACCATTGCAACTACACTCACCTCTAAAACACCCAGGCCAATGCTAGGAGGAAAAACTGTTAATTCAGTTTAGGCTTTTACATATGCTAATTTAAGTATTTTCTAGTCTTAGTAATACAATTTCTAAATTTTGATTTTCACACACACACACATAAAAAAAATCCAAAACTTTATTTCTGAATTCATATCTTTTTTTCACAGTTGTTTTAAGTCAGGTTCTCTAGAGGTGACCTGAGACAAAAAATGTGTTTTGTGGGTCATTGGCTAAGAAGGTGCTTTGGAGATATGGCAGTCAGAAGGAGGAAGGGGGACTTGGAAGCAGTGACAACAGTGTACAGACAAGATACCACACTCTAGCACCCGCTCTCTGAAAGATTTTTTATTATTATTATTTTTTTGTTTCATCTTTATTTTTTATAGCATTAGTTTATTTTTCAGTGTTCCAAGATCCATTGTTTATGACACACACCCAGTGCTCCATTCAACACAATACCCATTCCCAGGCTCACCCATCCCCCCATCCCTCTCCCCTCCAAGATGCTCAGATGGTTTCTGAGTCCAAAGTCTTTCATGTTTCATCCCCCTCCCTGATTTACCCCAGTTCTCATTTCCTTTCCTTCTCCTACTGTCCTCCATATTACTCCTTATGCTCCACAAGTAAGTGAAACCATGTAACTTCTCAAACTCAACAATCAAAAAAAGATAATATCAAAAAATGGGCAAGAGACATGAAGAGGCATCCCTCCATAGAAGACATGAAAATGGCTAACCGACACATGAAAAAAAAAAAAAAGTTCTGCAAGGTAAGTTTTGCTTCAGAGTTTGTTCCACCCTAACACAAAGGAGACAGGCTCTAGAGCAACTTACCTCCCACACTCTTCTGGCGACCGCTGCTTGGAAGGGGAATAGTAGGTGAGACCCTTGGAGGGAAAAGCACACCAAAGATGACTGGGAAATGGTAAAAGAATCCTGGGAGATATGGGCGGAACAGTGCCAGCATCCCATGCAGTGAAATTTAAAATTTCCAACATCTACCTTTGTTAAATGAGGTGGGAGAAATGGATTAACTAGATGCATTAGTCAAATATACTAATAAAAATGTGATAAAGTCAATACAATACATATTATTTTTAAATATTCAATTAAATGAAACAAAATTTAAACAAGTGATGTAACATGGGCATTAATATGAATTTAAGTAAATTAATTTTATATGCATATATGTTTAATTATTTGAATGGTAACAGATTCTTTTTTTAATAATTTATTTTATTTTTTTAGTGTTCCAAGATTCATTGTTGATATACCACACCCAGTGCTCCATGAAATACATGCCCTCCTTAATACCCACCACCAGACTCATCCATCCCCTCATCCCCTACCCTTAAATGGTAGCAGATTCTAAAAAAAATATGCACAGAGCACCTGGATGGCTCAGCCGGTTAAGCGTCTACCTTTCGCTGGGGTCATGGGATCCAGCCCTTCATCAGGCTCAGTGCTCAGTGGGAAGCCTGCTTCTCCCTGCCCCATTACCCTTACTTGTGTTCCCTCTCCCACTATCTCTCTGTCAAATAAATAAAATCTTTAAAAATAAATAAATAAATAAATAAATAAATAAATAAATATGTACATACTTTTTTTTAAGTGGCTAGTAATTGTTATTAAAAAAGATATTCAAGGCTGTTACTTTACCATTTTAATTGGTTTTCACTCCTCTGTGTTTTTCTTTTTCTTCTCCCTCTTCCCTTTTTCTCATTCTCCAATCCTCTTCTTCTCTTCATTCTTCTTTTACTTTGATCTTTTATTCTACATAAAATCACTAAACTATTACTATTGGTATACTACTACCACCACCATCACCACCACCAAAATCATCAAATAAAATTAATTTGACATTTAATAAAGAAACATCGGGTATTATTTAAAAGTGTTGCCACTATATCTTATTTTTTGTTTTTGTTCTTAAAATACAGTTTGTCGGGTGCCTGGGTGGCTCAGTGGGTTAAAGGCTCTGCCTTCGGCTCAGGTCATGATCTCAGGGTCCTGGGATCCAGGCCCGCATCGGGCTCTCTGCATGGCAGGGAGCCTGCTTCCTCCTCTTTCTCTGCCTGCCTCTTTGCCTACTTGTGATTTATCTCTCTGTCAACTAAATAAATAAAATCTTAAAAAAAAAAAGCCTTAAAAATACAGTTTGACGAGAGTGATTACTGTTTATTTCTAAACACATGCATGTGCACACACACAAATACTAAGACCTATGCTATAATTATTGCTGATGTGACTCTGTACTAATATACCTGTGAAACCAAACTTAGGGGTTACTAGAAATAGAAGCATAGCAATTTAAGTGAGTTACCTTTAAAAATAAATTTAATAGGCAGCACCTGGGTGGCTCAGTTGGTTAAGCCACTGCCTTCAGCTCAGGTCATGGTCCCGGAGACCTGGGATCGAGCCCCACATTGGGCTCCCTGCTCGGCAGGAAGCCTGCTTCTCCCTCTCTCACTCCCCCTGCTTGTGTTCCCTCTCTGGCTGTGTTTCTCTCTGTCAAATAAATAAAATCTTTAAAAAATATATATATATACATATATATATTTAATAATATGAATCAATAGGGTCTAAGAGATCTGGAACATTCAGAGATACTTAGGGAGGTTTGCCTTAGGCATGTCTCAGACTAATTTTGGTTAAGATTTATTTTAATTATGTACACATGCTTACACTGAGGTATTGGCTCAAATTCTTTGGAAAATAAAATACTAAATAAATAACTACAAAAAATAACAAAAATCAATATAAGATCATAAACATTGTTAAAGAAATTGTCAATCAGAATAATGATAAGAAAAACAAACATTTTTAATATATGCCAAAAATATCTAATAATTTTATATGTAGAAAATAAGTTGCTTGTCTTTAGTTACAATATTTTTCCTTATAGTTAACTCACTGAAAATGAAAAAAGCTAATGGTTCAAAACATAATTTGAGAGGTAATGAAGTTTGGATTTACTTTTTATTTAAGCCATGGTTAACTGGATTCAAAACAAAATATATGCTCTATACATATCTGTTTTTTTTTATATAAGTTTATAATACAAAGATTTCCTATCAAGTTTCCAGATGGATAATTTATTTCTCATGCATGAATGAGAATCCTAACTTAAAAACATCAGATAATTGAGCCAGGACCATTTTTAAAATCAGATAATTGGCTTGCACTTACTTTGGACTGTACACTGAACCAAGATGCATCTATTCAATTTATAGAGAAACGGAAGGCACAAGCCTTTTGGCAATTGTATCTTGTAGATACACTAGGCTTTTAACTATTGTGTTATTAAAGGCGAATTGGTTCTTCTTATTTTTCTATTTCACTTAAAACTTCAAAGCAATTTGAACAGTGAGAAAACTATATCAATTTGCAATCTAAAAGCCGTTACCCAGTTATCTTCTGAGGCATATTTTAACATCTCCAGCAATAGAGAGAGCTTGTTATATAATTTGTGGCTACCCGTAAATATAAAATTAGAGAGGTGTTTGATGATCCACATCTGCCCCACAAGTGTGGGAGAGTTAGGTGTTTTAATGAAAACCATCTGATTTATTTTAAAAGTGAATAAGATATATATGGTAAGAGAAAAACTAGTACCTGTTTATGTTTTTCTGACTACATGTAGACCACATTTGCTCAGAAGAGGGACCGAATTTGAGGGAGTATGATAATTAATGAAGAACTACTTAAATCAAAAGTAGGAGACAATTATGTGCACATGTAATTTAAAGAGATAGAAGGTAGACTTAAAATAGACTCCCTCACTCCCTCTGCCACTCTGGAGACCACAACAGAATATTAAGCAGTAGCTATTTAATAAACATCTGTTAACTGAATGCATGACAGCACGGGAGACTAAGACATGAACAACAGAGATGAGGGAAGCAAACAATACTTCTAGGTTGAATGGTGACCTTAAAACTTTACAGCTCTGGGCACCTGGGTGACTCAGTTGCTTAAGTGACTGCCTTTGGCTCAGGTCATGATCCTGAAGTCCAGGGATCACATCCCATGTCAGCTCCCTGCTCAGCAGGGGGTCTGCTTCTCCCTCTGACCTTACCCCTCTGATACTCTCTCTCTCTCATTCTCTCTGATAAATAAATAAAAAATCTTAAAAAAAAAAACAAAAAACTTTTTAGCTTCATTTAACTTCAACAAATGAAATAATATGAGCTTCATTTTCCTCATTGATAAGATGGAGTGAGGATGTCTACTAGGGGAAAGTTGTTGTAATATTAAGTGATACAGAACACAGAGTACCTAACAGAGTAGTTACTAAGCAATAGCTACCTTCCTCATTAAGGTCTCATTAAAAAAAAAAAAAATCATCTTTGTTAGTATGCATTTATAAGCATTTTGAAATCTCTGTAAAATGGTAGAAATATAGAACATTCTAAAGGCTCTAAGGTGCTTTAAAATACAATATAGAATATAGATTATTCTCAATGCATCCATTTGCTTTTTTGAAGATTGCTTTGTTTTATTTTTTTAGTTTGCTTTCCCTAATTTACTGAGGAGAAAAGATAAACATCTTATAAAAGGAAATTCCTTATGTTTTAGCATTTAAAAAAGGGAGTTATATTATGTCATAAATTTGATTGTATTTCTGTCATCAATCACTTTTTATAGAAAAAATGTAATTCCATTGAGAAATTTTTCTTACTGTTCTCATATTAACATTCTTTACATCCAAGTTCCTTACTAGAAAATAAAATAAATGTTCATTTTTTCTGAAGCCAGGTAACAACCCTATTTTACCTCTTTTATTTTATTTAATCTGAAACATTATTTAATTGATTTGGAAGAAGTACCCGTACAATTATAAATGAGACAAGAAGAAAACATATATATTATTGAAAATATTTCCGGTGCAATAGATAATGGACTGATCAACTGTGTAAGTGATTTTTCCCCAATGTTGTCTATAGCAGAGCTTTTAAATAGAAACAAGTTTTCATTCAACCATCATTTTAAAACAAATGCATTTTCTAGAGTTTTCAGAACTCTTATAAAGCCCAGACATAAAGAATATAAAAACTTATGAGGAAACTGCTCAATCAGAGGAAGGGTGTGCCATTGTAAAGAACTAGAAAACAAAAGAAAAAAGAGACAGGTTTAGAAACATATATTCATGGAAATATATTTTAAATTTCAGACACAATTACCTGAAATCATCCTTTTTAGGTGCAAATCATTGCCATCATAGAAAAAAGACAGGAAGCTAAAATGTTACTTCATGTGGGTGTCAGTGGGTTAATGGCCCCTATTAACTATAAATTTAGATCTTTAGATTCAAAACTCTGATTTGTCAGTCAGAGAAAGGTTTTCCTGAGTTAAAGTAGATAAAAGTACAGGAGGGATATGAGAATCACTTCCACATACTCATTTTTTGAGGCTCAAAAATCACTTCTTTCTGAAAAAGGAAGTAAAGATTGTTTTGATTCACTCTAGTGCATAGTAATTCATTCCTTGAATCATTAATTCATTCAAAATATATTTTTCAAGCACAATGATTTATAAGCAGAGGAAATTTACTACTAAGCAAAAGATATCCTGTCCCTCATGGAAATTATTAAAGACTGAAGATATAAAACACATAACACCTTAAACAAAAGTTATTACAAGTGTGTTTTGTGTTTTTAAAAGAAACATAATATGCTACCAGATGCATATTTGCATAGGAATGAAGTTTCAAGTAGAACATATAGGAAAGCTTTTATGGGAAAGTGATATTTAAGTAAATCCTTAGGAATAAGTAGGAGTTTTTCAGAAAAGCATGAGTATTTGTTGAAAGTCTTAGGGAAGGAAAGAACTAGTAGGACTTTGACTCTCTTTCCCCATTTCATGTGTTGGAAACTGAGTTAATCATAATCTTTCAGTTTATGGCACATTGTTATTACTGATCCTCACTCACAAAGCCCCACTCTTGTTTTATTGATTCTGTCCTTTACTTGGATTCTCAAGTCCAAAACTCCAGATTATATGAAGATGTTCTAATAGCTTAATGTTTCCTCTTTTGTTTACATGTTGTATTTTAAAGTGTTCTTTGATATTTTATAAGCACATCTTCTCAATTTATATAAATCATATTTTATTTTGTATTACATATACTAGTATAGCATTCTTTTACCTTTTTTCCCCATTTTGCACTTTATTTTATGATCCACGTTGCTTCATGAAATTGTAGACTAATATATCTAATTTCTACATAGAACTCAATGGTCACCTCTCTATTTTGCTTTTCCTTCCTCCAGCAATATCCTGATTATCTTTAATGCTTTGATGAAGTTCTTTCATCTCCCTCTTATTCTCTATGTTACATCACAGATTGCCTAACAAGCATCACAGCAACGCAGATTAATCCTCTTAGAGTTTCTATAAGCTCTGTAAGGCTGGATTCTCTGCTCAAGGTCTCTCTGGGCTAAGGTCAAAATGTTGACAAGGGTTGCAGTTCTCCTCTGGGACTCTGGGTTCTTTTTCATCCTCACTGGTTGTTGGCAGAATTCATTTCCTTGTAGTTTTACACCTGAAATCCACAGTTTTTTGCAGACTGTCAACCAGGATCCTGAAAGTGGCTCCTAGAGGCTCTCTCTAACAGCCAAAAGCATAATTTAATCAAAGTAGTGACTCTATCTAAATAGTCACACGTCTGGGGATTATGCAGGCATTTACATTAGGGGAGAGGTGAGAAATGTCAGGGACCATTATAGAATTCTACTTATCACAGATCCTATGTAAAAGTTCTTTTGTATATAGGACTAAGAGAGAAACTTCATTGTCAAAAGGTATATGAATTCCAGATTTGCTTTAGAACTGCATGGCTGGTTTGAGGGTAGCCATTGTGACTGGGGTAGAATGACCAAACAGTGAGCATGAGAGACTAGGCTGGAGAGGAAGGCAGCAAACGAATTCCCTAGAACATTTTACAACTATATTAAAGACTCGAATAATTACTTTTTTAAAAAAAGTACTTAAATTAAAAAAAAAAAAGTACTTAAATTACATTTCTTAATTCATTCTGTGACTCATGCATTTATTCATTCATTTTACCATCAGACTTTGGTAAACACTAGAGAATGAAGGCAAATAATGTCGATTTTTTTCCCCTAGTGCCTATCCATTTCTTTGCAATTTAATATTGGCATGTGTAGTGAATGCCATATTTAACTATCTTTCTTTTTTCACCCTTATTTCTCTTTTTTTCCCTGTAAACTCCTAAGAAAAATAAAAAGTAAAAACATCTTTTCATTGACTCTACTAAAATTCATCTGTCTCTTCCTTTTCTCTACCCAGCTATTTTTCTGTTCCTTTTTTGTATCTTCATAACATTTGGCTAAGAATAATTGAAAGGTGGCTTAAAATATCTAGTTTAAAAAAATCTAATTTTTAAGTTGACTTTAGATACAAACTCTGTGACAATATAAAGAACAGCAGGCAAAAAAGAATATATTCAATTACTTGTGAATATCTAGTGTAGTAGTTCAATCATTACTTTTTATTTGTGTGTGTGTTTTGCTGTGTTTTGTCTTTTGTTCAGGACACAGAAAATGAGACAAATAGTTTAATTTGTGAACAGCTTATAGTAACTTAACACTATTTACTGAAAAGTTCCTAAAATTCTCAAGAAAAACCAAAGAAAATGTTGCCCACAAAAGTATGTTAATCAAAGAATATTGCAGCGAAAAATATATTTCATACTTTTTAAATGTTTGCATAGTAGTCTACACACAAGTCTGTATTGAAATGTATTAATAATTAATACTCCCAAATTAATTTATTCTCTACTTCTTATGGTTTTGCACAACGAAAGAATATTTGGAAAAATGCTTTCCATTATTCCCTCACGGACTCCACATCCCAAAGTAGCTCTTGCCGTGGCCATCATGTATCATGTCATTAGTTGCACATTGAGATACGTGACACATTAGTAATGTCTTCTTCATTGACAAATACACTACTGTTTTGGTATCAGGCTCCTTGTTTCCCAAGCACAACTACATGATAACCAGAGCTTCATATCTTCATTTTTTCCGGGCTATTTGATAAAACTAATAGGTTTCAATATGTTAGAATTTGTGCCAGTATTATATCAGCAATATTACACATGTCATGTAATGTATGTTAATGCATGTATATATGTTAATGTATGTTGATATATTAACATACAGTGTAATAATGTTTGGTTTATACATGTTTTACATAATTTTTATATAATTCCCTGAAATCATGAAGCACATAATTTTTATTGGAATATTTTGATCAGGACGCCTGGGTGGCTCAGTGGGTTAAAGCCTCTGCCTTCAGCTCAGGTCATGATCTCAGGGTCCTGGAGTGGAGTCCTGCATAGGGCTCTCTGCTCAGCGGGGAGCCTGCTTCCCCCTCTCTGCTTACTCTCTCTGTCAAATAAATAAATAAAATCTTAAAAAAATTTTGATCGTAAATTTCTCTCTTTATTATGAGATTTTGATGACAAAATATCCTCAGTTTAATGTACTACTGTTATCCTTCAATAAATAACCCACTGGTAAAAATTATTAATGAAAAATAGCTTGGAGAAATCATATTATCTTATTCTTGGGTCATTATATTATTTCCAGCTTCACTTATGGGGGTTAATTACCAGTTAGAAGATTTTTTTGGATGACCATTTCTTGTAGTACTCATTCAGAATTTGCTGAATTTGCTTTTTAGGTTTATAAATATTTTATAAATGATGGCACCAGTGAGTCTGATTATAATGGGTACCAAAAGATAAGAAGCAGCAAGTCATATCCTCTTGAATAAAATATATCCCCTTTTAAATATCACAAATGATGTTATTTCAATCAAGAAAATTGTGATCTTATTGGAATAATAGCATAGCCTAGGCAAGAGATTGAAAACGAAAATACTCCAAGTGAAATCATGAAAGTCTAGGTAGTTTCTGGAATGCTTTTGATTAGTTCCAGTCTTTTGGGAAATAAAGGTTCCTGTAAGATACCAAAATTTTTCTTATCAATATTTCTATTTAGAAATAAGGAATAAAATGCATATTTTCAGAGAGTTGCAAAATATGAATAGAGAAATGATACTTTTATGAAAATAAGGTTTTGTGTATTGGGCTCCATTCAAATGCCTGTATTCTGAAAAAAGAGCACTATGTAAATCTATTCTAATTTAGCATGTAACTGACATTTAATTTGTTATTGGAATTTTAATACTTCCATGGTTTTCTTATATAAATCTTGATTCTATGCTTTTCCCAATAGTCATGATATATAATTAAGTTGATTAAAAGTCTTATTTGAGAGTATAATTGCAATTTCAAAATCATGTTCTAAGCAACTGCTTTAAAAAGAGAGAAAATTAGATTCACATGTAAAGAGTCAGAGCTATAGTTAGTTAGGGTTGGTGTCAAAAGCCACCAATGAAGCATTATGTACTATAATGGTTTCTGGTCTACAGAAATAAAGAATCCTAGATTTGAATAATAGTTATATGCAATACTATACATTTTATGGTTTATGTTAATAGAAATATTTTAATAAAATGATATATCTAGATGTTCTCAAACATAATTCCTTTTTTTTTTTTTTTAAAGATTTTATTTATTTGACAGAGAGAAACACAGCCAGAGAGGGAACACAAGCAGGGGGAGTGAGAAAGGGAGAAGCAGCAGGCTTCCCACCAAGCAGGGAGCCCAATGTGGGACTCAATCCCGGGTCTCCAGGATCATGACCTGAGCCGAAGGCAGTCGCTTAACCAACTGAGCCACCCAGGCACCCCTCAAACATAATTCCTTTATCTAAATTGTCAATAAGTCCTTCAGACATGGGAATAGCTCGAGCTAACCTTTGGATGAATCACCCAGTCAGAAACCTTTTTACATGGCCATGCTTATTTGCCTATTTGGGTAAGACCATAGGGAAACAGCTTGATGCAGGAAGGACAGATACCTAAGTTTAGCTTTTGTCTATAAGCACATACAGAATACAAATACAAGATATTCCATTAAAACTGAGAACTTTTTTCATTAGAAACTTGTTCATGAATTTTAAGTCTAGATCTACATCCCTGGGAATTCTAAGCTGAAAAGTTTCATAAAACTTCTCTAATATCTTGTCATTTTTTATGGATAAAAAAATAATGTTTAGAGAGTTTAAGACTCATCAAAATTTATGCATGATGACTCATCAAGTGGGTATGATGGGATTTATGTAGCTAATGAAACTACAAAGCACTCCCAGAACCTGGATTTCTACATTCCCTGTATATGAATCTTTCTATGACACAATATTGATCAAAATTTTAATATTTCATGGATTTAACATCATCTCCTGAGATTGTGATTAATAAAGATATAATGGACACTTTTTATTCTTTTGTTATTTTTTTCAACATTACCAGGTATTAGCAATGAAGTTGGAGGAAATATTGGTAAGAATAGAGTAGGGTTGTTTACTCTCTTCCAGTATGTAATATCCTCTTCATGGATTACAGAATATGCTTTTCAGTGAATTATTTTGTTTTAGGTAATAAAGAACAAAATTTGCCAAAAAAAAGTGTAAAAATTCACTTGGATATTATGTGTTATACTAGATGATTTTTAAACTTCTTCCCCAAACATAGCATTATATTATGATTTCACCAGTATATTTATTTAGCATTGATTTGCAAGATCCTTCTTTTAATACACACTAGTAAAACCAATTCATCTGCCATTTTATTGCATATTACTGTAAAACAATAACTGTTCTTTATCTGACACAATCCATAGACAGGACAAATTATGGCAAATAATTAACTATAGGCTTCTTTTTTTTTTTTTAAGATTTTTTTATTTATTTGACAGAGAGAAACACAGCCAGAGAGGGAACACAAGCAGGGGGAGTGAGAGAGGGAGAAGCAGGCTTCCTGCCGAGCAGGGGGCCCAATGTGGGACTCGATCCTGGGTCTCCGGGATCATGACCTGAGCCGAAGGCAGTTGCCCAACCAACTGAGCCACCCAGGCGCCCAACTATAGTCTTCTTTACCTTTATGTTCAGGTCTTTCTATTTATATATTGGAAATATATAAATAAGTATACACATAAATATGTGACTATATAAAAGTATATATATGCTATAAATATATAAATATGAACTAGATATATAGAAACCCGCTTGATTATACTTCTGATTTATTATGTGCTAATTAGCAGTAAGCATGACATATGCCTAACACAAATTCATCACAAAACAAAATTTGCTTTTCTGAGCACAAAGTTTCTTCTTTTCCCCAGCACAAATCTTCAAATGGTGTAAATATTTCATCTTACCTACTGGACATTCTACCACACTTACTGTTTCAAATAAAGATTTAACTGAGACTTAATTGGACACTTACAGAGTATTATTGCTAATTGAAAATGATACTTAAAGCATTTAATTTGAAGGACTGCTGATTTCTCTAATGAAAAATCTATCTCTGTGTAGACATAAGATCATATTATAAACTGTCTTATGTATTCAACATCAAGTTATCCCTTAAATGAGAGCACCTACGTAACCATAATAGTTTGATATTAAGATTCATATTTCCATTTTTATTGTGAGAAAGTGATTTCAAACATTTAATCTTTAATTCTTTTTTTTTTTTTTAAGATTTTATTTATTTGACAGAGAGAAACACAGCCAGAGAGGGAACACAAGCAGAGGGAGTGAGAGAGGGAGAAGCAGGCTTCCCACCGAGCAGGGAGCCCGATGTGGAACTCGATCCTGGGTCTCCAGGATCATGACCTGACCCGAAGGCAGTTGCTTAACCAACTGAGCCACCCAGGCGCACCTAATCTTTAATTCTTAAGAACTTCCAGATGCATTTTAGTATTGTCTACTTGATTATTTTATGTTTATTTTTTTTTATTTTTTATTTTTTTTTAAAGATTTTATTTATTTGACAGAGAGAAACACAGCGAGAGAGGGAACACAAGCAGGGGGAGTGAGAGAGGGAGAAGCAGGCTTCCCGCTGAGCAGGGAGCCCGATGCGGGACTCGATCCCCGGTCTCCGGGATCATGACCTGAGCCGAAGGCAGTCGCTCAACCAACTGAGCCACCCAGGCGCCCCGATTATTTTATGTTTATAATAATAAGTAAGATAACTTAATGATAGGGTTATCTCTAGTTTAAAAGACCAACAAATAATGTAGCACAAAGAACTTTCAATAAGAGGTTAGAACATTCTCTTCTAGCATTTTTCATTACATGTAACCAGGGAAAATAAAAGTAGCTTCTTTCAGTCTAGGACAGAGGTCACAAAGTATAGCCTACAAGACAAATTCAGCTGGCTGCATGTTTTGTGCAGTCTAAGAATTTGCACGATTTTGACATTTTTATAGTATTTTTTTTCATTTTTAATTGTTTTTTTTTATTTTTAAACTCTATTTGTTTCATTTTTATTCTTTATTTTTTGTATCCACATGTAGATATTATGCTCATATCTAATCCAAAGCCACACTGGGCTTTTCTATTTTTAAGTTTTTATTTAAATTCCAGTTAGTTAACATATAGTATATAGTATTAGTTTCAGGTGTACAATTTAGTGATTCAATACTCCCATACAATACCTGGTGCTCAACAGAGGTGCCCTTGCTAATCCCCATTACCTACTTAACCCATCCTCCTGCCTCCCCTCTGGTAACCTAAAGTTTGTTCTCAATCCTTAAGGGTTTGTTTCTTGGTTTGCCTCTCTCTCTCTCTTTCTCTTCCTTTTTCCCTTTTGTTTATTTTTTCTGTTTCTTAAATTCCATATATGAGTGAAATCATATAGTGTTTGTCTTTCTCTGACTGGCTTATTTTGGATAGTATAGTACTGTCTGGCTCCATATACATCATTGCAAATGGCAAGATTTCATTCTTCTTTATGGCTAATACCCCATTGTGTATATACAACTGCTCCCTATCCATTCATTAGTCAATGGACACTTGGGCTGTTTCCATACTTTAGCTACTGTAGATAATGCTTCTATAAACATTGCATTGTATTCTTTGGATAAATATCTAGTACTACAATTGCTAGATCATAAGATAGTTCTATTTTTAATTAAAAAAAGATTTTATTTATTTGAGAGAAAGAGAGATTGGAAGAGAGAAAGCACATGAGTGTGGGGAGGGGCAGAGAGAGAGGGAGAGATAGAAATAGACTCTTTGCTGAGCCCAGAGCCCAGTGCAGAGCTCCATCCCAGGACCTTGAGATCATGATCTGAGTTGAAAGCAAATGCTTAACTGACTTAGCCACCCACGTGCCCCTATTTTTAACTTTTTGAGGAATCTCCATACTGTTTCCCAGAGTGACTACACCAGTTTGCATTCCCAACAAAAGGGCAAGAATGTTTCCATTTCTCCCCATCTTTGCCAACATCTGTTGTTTCTTACTTTGTTAATTTCAGCCATTCTGATGGGGTGAGGTCATATCTCATTGTGCTTTTGATTGGTATTTTTCTTATGATGAGTGACGTTGAAGATTCTTTCATGTGTCTATTGGTCATCCATATATATTATTTGGAAAAAAATATTTATTTATGTCTTCTACCCATTTTTTAAATTGAATTATTCATTTTTGGGTGAGTTGTTTATAAGTTTTTTATATATTTTAGATACAAATCCTTTATCAGATACATCATTTGCAAATATCTTCTCCCATTCCATAGGTTGTCTGTTAGTTTTGTTGACTGTTTCCTTTACTATGAAGGAGCTGTTTTATTTTGATGTGGTTCCAATAGTTTATTTTGCTTTTGTTTCCTTTGTCTCAGGAGACATATCTAGAAAGAAGTTGCTATGGCCAATGTCAAAGAATTTACTGCCTTCATTTTCATCTAGGATGTTAATGGTTTTCTCTCACTTATAGGTCTTTAAACCACTTTGAGTTTTTGTATATGGTATAAGAAAATGGTCCTGTTCCTTTCTTCTGCATGTTGCTGTGCAGCTTTCCCAACACCGTTTGTTGAAGAGACCATCTTTTTTTTTCATTAGATATTTTTACCTGCTTTGTTGAAATTAATTGACCATATAGTTATGGGTTCATGTTTGGATTTTCTATTCTGTTCTATTGATCTGTGTGTCTATTTTTTGTGTAGTACCATACTATTTTGATTACTACAGTTTTGTACTATAACTTGAAGTCTGGAATTGTGATGCCTCCAGCTTTTGTTTTCTTTTTCAAGGTTTCTTTGGCTTTAGGGGGTCTTTTGTGGTTCCATACACATTTTAAGATTTGTTTGTTCTAGCTCTGTCAAAAATGCTACTGGTAGTTTGATAGGGATTGCATTAAATGTGTAGATTGCTTTTGATAATATAGACATTTTAAGAATATTTTTCTTCTAATCCATGAACATGGAAAGCTTTTCCACTTCTTTGTGTCATCTTCAATTTCTTTCATTACTGTTTATAGTTTTCAGAGTACAGGTCTTTCACTTCTTGGGCTAGGTTATTCTTACCTATTTTTTGGTTTTTGGTACAATGGAATTAATTCCTTGATTTCTCTTTCTGCTACTGCATTATTAGTGTATAAAAATGCCATGGATTTCTGTACATTGATTTTGTACCCTGTGATTTTACTGAATTCATTTATTAGTTCTAGCAGTTTTTGGTGGAGTCTTTCAAGTTTATAGAGTATGATTTTGTACCCTGTGATTTTACTGAATTCATTTATTAGTTCTAGCAGTTTTTGGTGGAGTCTTTCAAGTTTATAGAGTATAGAGTCTTTCAAGTTTATAGAGCAGTTTTTGGTGGAGTCTTTCAAGTTTATAGAGTATGATGTCATAGTGAAAATTTTACTTCTTCCTTGCTGATTTGGATGTCTTGTTTCTTTTGGTTGTCTGACTGCTGTGAGTAGGACTTCTGACTTTATCTTAAATTAGTGGTGAAAGTGAACATTCATGTCTTATTCTTGACCATAGGGGAAAAGCTCTCACACCCCCCCCATTTAGGTTGATATTAGCTGTAGGTGTTTCATAAATGGCCTTTTTATATTGGGGGTGTATTCTCCATAACCCCTTTTTGTTGAGAGATTTCATCATGAATGGATGTCCTACTTTGTCAAATGCTTTTTCTTCACTTATTGAAAAGATCTCATGGTTCTTATCCTTTCTTGTATTATGTGGTATGTTATACTGATTGATTTGAAAATATTAAAATACTCTTGTAACCCAGGAATGAAGCTTACTTGAACATGGTGAATAATTCTTTTAATGTACTGTTAAATTAGGTTTGCTAGTATTTTATTGGGAATTTTTACATCTATATTTATCAGGGATTTGGCCTGTAGTTCTCTTTTTTAATGGAGTCTGTCTGGTTTCGATATCAGAGTAATGTTGGCCTCATAGAATGAATTTGGAAGTTTTCCTTCTTCTTCTCTTCTTTGGAGTAGGTATTAACTCTTTTTTTAAGAAAACTTTAGTGGGGCACCTGGGTGGCTCAGTCTTTACGTGTCTGCCTTCAGCTTAGGTCATGATCCCAGAGGCACAGGATCTAGCTCCACATCAGGCTCCCTGATTTGTGAGAAGCCTGCTTCTCTCTCTCTCTAACTCCCTCTGCTTGTGTTCCCTCTCTAGCTGTGTTTCTCTCTGCCAAATAAATAAGTAAGTAAGTAAGTAAGTAAGTAAATAAATAAATAAATAAATAAAGGAAACATTTACTGTTTGGTAAAATTAACCTGTGAAGCCACCTGGCCCTAGGCTTTTGTTTTGGGAGATTTTATTATTATTATTATTATTATTATTATTATTATTATTATTGATTCAATTTCTTTGCTGGTTATTGGTCTATTCAAGGCTTTTATGTCTTCCTGTTTTAGTTTTGGTAGTTTATATTTGTAAGAATGTATCTATTTCTTCCAGGTTGCCCAATTTTGTTAAAATATTTTTTTTCATAGGGTTCTCTTATAATTGTTTATAGTTTTTTGGTAATAGTTGTTATTTTCCTCTCTTATTTGTGAGAGAGGAGAAATAAAGTATATAGAAATTAAAATAACACAATAGAACAAGTCGATGAAACCAGGAGCTGGTTCTTTTAAAAAGTTAATAAAGTTGATAAACTCCTAGTCAGATTTACCAAATATTTTGATGCTAACTAAAATATAGTACTGCCACTCACAAACAAAGCAAGAACAAATAAAATTAACCAGAAATTTACTTAATTTTCTGGCCTCCCTGAGTTTCCTTACCTCCATATTTTTGTTTTTGTTTTGTTTTGTTTTTCTTGCTCTTTTCATAACACTGAATGTACTTCTTATGTTCTCCAAATATACAAAAGTCATTGACTTATCATCTCCCCAGCCTGACTCAAATGTCCCTTCTTTTTCTTTAATGTTTTATTTTTTTGCCTATCTGGGATAAAGTCTTTCTTTCCTTCATTCCTTTCCATTCTTACATATTTCAATTTTTATCTAATGTGGCAAGTGTTTATGTTTGGGCCTTATTTATTCTACTAGATAGAAAAGTCATATTGGGAAAAAGATGTATTTGGGTAGCAGCATTTGGCACACTAGCAAGTATGCTAAACATATGGGTATGGCAAATATTCAATGATTATCTGATAAATAAATAAAAAGGTATAGCAGTTTGATGAGTATTATCATATTATCACATAAATACCACTCAACTGGTATATTTTACAGATACACTATGTTAATTGAGTGTTCATTTGATTTTATATGATCCTACTTTTATTCACTGTGTGAGACCACACACACACACACACACACACACAATCACACACACACACAATGTATTTTATTCATCTTTGATTTCATATTTGTATTTCACTGCTTGTGGGGTACTTTCATAATCTGTGTACATAACTGAAATAAGTTGCAGTAACAAACTATGTAAAGGCTGCTGCTTGTACTTTCTCCATTCTAGGTATTGAGATCTTTACTAGGATATACAGTTGTCTTGGACTAGCTGAAATAGTTAACCATCATTCAAAAGGTTTTTGATCTTGGGATTTATGTATATCTCAGAATGGATTTTTGAAAAAGATTGAAAACATTTCAGTAATGAGAAATAACATTTTACATAAAGGAATTAAAATATATATTGAGTTCTGATATTAATATCTTTTTATATCACTAGATGCATAGTAATAATCATTAACCACCATTGCCTGACTTATTCTTGCCCTAATCATCAGAACTATGCCATTCGCTATCTCATTCACTGTTCAATATGCCATTATTTTTTAAGACTCTTGATCTAAACTGTGCTCTGTCTGTTTAAAAACTTAGGACAGTTTTAAATTACTGAATATTTAATACTAAATCATACAGAATTCTCTTTTATTACCATATATATTACTTTTTATATTTGGTTTCCTTCTTTATTAAAATGATTCTGATTTTGTGGTTCTGTTCCCTTACCTTATAAACTTCATTCCTATATGTCCTTTATTCTCTGTTTTCTTTTATACACATATTCTTCTGTGTGCTGTAGGGACTACGAGTGATTTTTTTAAGTATTGTTTGGCTGGAAGAGTCACATCATATGTTGATTATAAGTGAAAACTGATTTCTCACTTGCTACACCATGTCAATATTCCGGTGACACCACAAAACATCCCAAACAGGTAATTCATTAATGATGTTTTCAATTAATGAGAGTCAATCATAATTTTATACAAAAGGCCAATATAAATCATAATGTCATATGATGATTACTAGTTTTTATAAGAATGCATGTAAGGATTAAACATTTGATCATTGTTTTAGTCAACTCAGACTGTTATAACAAAATACCATAGACTGGATGGCACAAACAATAGAGACTTATTTTTCATAATTTGGGAGACTGGGAAGTGCAAGTTCAAGATGGCAGCACATTCACTGTCTGATAAGAAGGCTTTTCTGTGCTTGTAGATGGCTTCTTTCTTCCTATATCTTCAAGTGGTGGAGAGAGAATAATATTCTAATTTGTCTTCCTCTTTTTATAAAGGCAGTAATAGCATTAAGGAGATTCTACCCTCATGACCTCCTTTAATGCTAATTACTTCCCAATGACCCACCTTCTTATACTATCTATTGGGAGTTAGAGCCTCAACATATGAAATTAGACAGACATAAGCATTCAGTCCATAACAATATCACTGAAAGCAAACACTTAACAAAGGGAATTGCAGTCAACCCTGAAAGCTCCCAAATGATATGGGACTAAAGGAGGCCAGGGTGTTCTCCTGCTGAGCATAAAAAAATAAATTCACAGACCATCAGATAAAAAAAAAAATAGGATTGTTGTATAAGTATGTCCATTCACATACAAAAACAAAGACCTTTTGCTAACCACACATATAACTAAAAAACTTCCTTTTCCAGCTAATTTGTTACTTCTTTAGTGATTGGAGCTTTAACCTAGCTCCATTTTGCCCATCCACTGAATAAAACTAAAGTAGCTGATGATAGAATTATTTTTACTTTCTGAAAGCATCCAATTCAGAAAACAAAAAGTGATAACAAACAAACAAACAAAAAAACATCGCTTTCTTGAACCATCTCCAAAATCCACCCACCATAGGTGCAAATTATTTAAAAAGCAGCCTGGGAGCCTCTCACTCCCAGGCTATTCCTCCCTATTCCCCAAGCATTCCTTCTCATTGGAGAAAGTGATCAGCCTAACAGTGTTTGGCTAACTTTGTGAACATAGTGGTCTTCAGCTGATGGACACAACACTGATAAGTAAATAATTTATTATGCATAATTATACTGTATTATGGTAAATTTATTTTTCTGTATTTTTCTGTATTTTTCTGTATTTATCCAATACAGAAACAATTAAAGCATTCTTAAGCTTTTCTCATATTGATGTTATGTTACCACAGAATTAACCGGTCTGGAGAAGGTCATGTAAAGTGAAACAGTTTCAAGCCGTTAGAAAATACCCTACCTCTTTTTTTTTTTTTCAGTTTACCCTAAAAAAAAAAAATGTTTATTTTAAAACAATGAATTGTCACTTTTATTATGATATAAGGCCTTGAAAACAATGAACCATATATATATCATCCCCCTTTTAAGAAACAATAAAATAAAATGGTGTAATTCAACAATATATTGCACCCAAGGCTATTTGAAAGATATTGTCCTGTGAAAAATATTTTCTTTTTTAAAATTCTAGTAGCTAAGACATTAAACTGACACAAATAAATAGCTTATTTGTCTCAAGTGTCCAAATGAACTATACAGAAAATCAATTTTGGCTAAACAAAAAACAGATGGTAAATAATGTGATTACATTAAAATAACTATGATGGCAGTCACCACATAAAAATAAACACTGGGTTTCATTTTCTCAAGTATGAAAGCTGTAGATGAGAAAAGAATTATCATAAGGGAATGAAAGTGAGTCTCCTGTAATTTCCTTTTATTACCCTTAGAGAAACCAGCATTATCATTATCATAAGGAGATGAGTAAAATAGAGCTCTACAATAAGTCATAATAGAAGATCATTTAGAGAAAGCAGTAGCATTGTCATTTTCTTTGAAATCCTTGAATGTGAATGAAAACAAAGAAGGTCTAATGAATATTTTAAATGAATAGCTTATTTAGTTACCTGAACACAAAAGATCTATTATCCAATGGCTTAATTGACTGTGTGTGAGTGTGTTTTTTAATAGCCCTGCTTATTGCTGTATTGCTGCAAGCATTCTTCTGCACAGTTTAAGTTGTAGTCCTGATAGATAGTCTTTTGATTTGAATGAAGCTCACCAATGTCTCACAACTCTGAGCAAAAAAATAAATATTTCTCAGTGGAACAAAATGAATACAAGACAAAATATTGTCACAATATTTATTATAATATGCTTTTCTATATTCTTATAGTTGCTTGGGGAATATTTGGAAAAAGAATTTAACAAAATTTTTAATCATCCTGAGCAGTCAAAAATAATATTCTTTCATATTTATATCAAATTGGTAATATTCCTACATATCTGAGGTTCTAGTTACCTTGGATTGTATCAATTCTTTCACCTTTTAACTTTTTTACTTCTAAAAAAAAGAAGATAAAGAAAATGAGGAAGAGAAAGAAAAATAAAAGAAGACTAATAAGGAATCTAAAGAATAATAAAGTAAGTTCCTTTACAAAAATTTAAAAATAAACTAAGTAGTAAGACATATAGAAAAATAAAAATATGTACTGTATATCTTTCTCAGATATGTAAAGCTACCATCAACAAAAGAAACAAAATATTAATCTTTAATTTGGTTTACAATAAAAAATACTTGCAATTAAAAAAAATCAAAACACCGAAAGAAACAGCAAATTTATCATTATTATTCCAAGGTTTCGGATAGTGATGAACACCAAAAATACGATATATTTGGTTATAATGGTAAACAAAAATGGAAGAGGAGAAGTTGGAGATGACAATCAGAGCAACACAAAAATGAAGAACAAAAGGAAGTTATCCTCATTTATAATTTGACTACCCCTCTTGATTCTTCGTCATTTTTCTTTGCTTAAATCAATAATTATTTGCTTTGTTTTTGACCTCTTCTATATGAAACATCTTCTCAAACAACTGTTTCTAAATACGTAATATTTTCCTTGGTTACTTTTCAGGAACAATCTTTGCTTCAAATATATGCAAGAGCAGACCAGCTCCCCATGACCCTCCAAGCAGGCAGCATCCTCAGAGAATTGCATCAGCCAGCCACTGTTGCCCGCCAAAATCCCAGGACCTCCCACTTTGCCTAGAAACTCCTGCTGATAATTCAAAAAAAACATGTCTTTGGCCACCCCCCCACCGCAGCTAATAAATACAAGCACAGCCAGGCCCACCATGTGACTTCCCAGGGCCCATATCAGTGGGACTGGTGAACCTCACCTGAGAGCCTTGCCAATAAAACTCTTATTCTCATAATTGGTTTCTGGCCTCTTTCCTCTTTGGGGATTTGAACCTTGCAATACATCAGCACAATACCTTCTCTTCATATATTTTCACATCTACCTTTTTGTATCTTTCCAATTTAAAGTCATTTCCTTTCTTTTGTTACTTGTTTTTCATAATGCCAATTATTGCTACAAAACTCTTTTCTGTCTCATCTGTTCTGAAAATCTATTTCCCTGATTCTTCCTCACTTAATATAAAAATAACATGGTAACAGAGCAGCTAGCTGTTAACTAAACCATGAAAGGCAGAAAAAAGCTGTATTTAGTACTGTTCACTCACAAACACTCTTTAAGTATCCAAAGATTCAAATTAACTTTTGCAGAGTTGTTTGACAGGGTAGTGATGAGGAAGCAGAAGGCTAGCTGAGGACAGGCAGAAGCTGACACCCTACACCCCCCCCCCCCAAATTGGATATGTGTGACATTCCTCAGGCCCTCCTGGCTGCCCTAATGGAAAAACAAATAGTTAGGAGAGAGAGATCACAATCCTGGGAGTCTCCCTCAGTTTCCAAACACCTTAGCAATTTACAAGAACAAAGCATTTCTATCAATGGCCTACCTTCCCTAAGGGAATGTGGATACAATTAACTATCCTTATAATCTACAGGGCCTCGATAGATACTTGAAGCCGGCAGAGTGCTGTGTTCTGGTTTCTAAAGCTTCCCCCAGGAAAAATCACGTTTCATGGGTAGTTACATTTTATTAACTAAAGCAAGCTATAGGTCTGTCTAACTTGAATGGAGGAAATATAATCCCATAACTTCCAAAAAAAGGTTTTGAAATATATGGCGTGCAGCAAATACTTAGCGCTTTATATAGCCCCTCCTATGGTTAAAAAATTCTTGATGTGAGTAAATTTAAGTATATATGTAAGAAATTTTGTTCTGTACAAATCTAGATAATATGTTTAGGGCATTTAACATAAAAATAGTCATTAGGATGTGGCACCTGGGTGGCTCAATCAGTTAAGTGTCCAACTTTTGGCTTAACTATGTCAAGATTTCAGTGTGGTGAGAACAAGCCCAGAGCAGGGCTCCACATTCAGCAGGAAGTCTGTTTGGGATTCTCTCCCTCTCTCTCCCCGCTCTCTCTTCCTCCTCTGCATCTCCCCCTCCTGCATGTGCTCTCTCTTTGTTAAAGTCCCGTGTCAACCGCCTCCCCAAAGAGAACCCCAGGACGCTCAAGATCATGCAAATCACACAGCGAGGTTTATTTCCAGCTACCTAAGGTCCAAGCATCTGCCGGTGCAGTGGGTTTCAGCAAGGACCCCGAATGCAAGGGTCTAGGAGTTTATATGCGTTTCAAACAGCAAGTATGAGTTACACAGTAATTTTCTTGGTTGGGTGAGATAACATTTTAAACCCCTCCCCCCAGTTCCTGGAATGCCCAAACATTCCAGGAACTGAAGCAAGATGCACAAACGGTTTCTTGACCTAACTGCCCTCATTTGGTAAACACAGGCCTTGTAAAGCATAAATCACCAGGGGTCTTAGATATGTAGAGACCTAAATCACCAGGGGGTTACAGAGGCTGTTATGGCTGCCTTTAGGCTAAGCAGGCCCTAACATCTTTCTAAAATAAATAAATAAATATTATAATATATTTTTATATGTAAAATAGTATATTTATATAAAAATATTTATATATAGCTACAAGGAAAGCCCTCTTTTTTGTAAGTAATGAATGTCCACTTAAAAGAAATGGAGAAATACAAAAAATATATAATTACAAATGCAAAGGTAACTCACAATTTCATAACAAAAAATGATGTTAACATTTTGTTATATACTAGAATTTTTAACATACAGTTTCTTTTTTTTTTGTTTAAGATTTTATTTATTTATTTGACAGAGAGAAACACAGCTAGAGAAGGAACACAAGCAGGGGGAGTGAGAGAGGGAGAAGCAGACTTCCCACCAAGCAGGGAGCCTGATGCAGGGCTCGATCCCAGGACCCTGGGATAATGACCTGAGCAAAAGACAGACACCTAGCGACTGAGCCACCCAGGCGCCCAAATATGTGCATTTTCATATAGTTTTTTGTTAATGAAAATGATGGCCTCAGATTTCCATATTGTTTTTGACATTTTTTTTCTTACTTTTATTCAAAGACATCCTTCAATACTTCCTAGAATTCTCTAGCTATAAAATGGTTAAGCCTGTCATTTAGATGGCTTCCAATAATACTAAATTACAAAGTAGTGAAAATCTAAGCCCCAATGTAATGGTATTAGGAGGTGGAGCCTTTGGTATGTCAATAGTTAATGAGGGCAGGCTTTCATGAATGGCATTAGTACCCTTAAAAAGAGACCCCAGAGAGCTCCCTTGAATCTATTCAGCAGGAAGTGTGCTGTTGCTAGACACTGGAATTGCTGGCACCGTGATCTTAGCTTTCCCAGCCACCAAATATGAAAAATAGAGTTCTCTTGTTTGTAAGTCACTAGATCTACTATATCCTGTTATAGCAGCCTGTGTGGATGTTCAGACTTTCTAATCCATTCCCTTGATCTCTTTGTCTAACTTTGCATGAAAAACTCACTTCCTTGATTGCCATAGTTTTGTAAAAATCTCAAAATTAGGTAAGGTGTGTTCTCCAATTTAGCCTTTTTTTTTTTTTTAATATATCAGTTTGTCCAGCATAGTCCATTTGCCTTTTCCTATAAAAAGACATTGTTACAACTTTCTCTTGTGATGAGAACTTTTAAGACTTACACTTTTAACATCTTTCAAAAATATGATACAGTATCGTACACTTTAGTTATCATGCTGTATAACACCTCCCCAGAACTTACTTATCCTCTAACTGGAAATTTGTGCCTTTTGACCACTTCGACACATTTCAGCTGTCCCTCTCCCCATGTCTCATCTCTGGTAACCACTAACATTCTCTGTATCTATGAGTTTGGTTTTATTTAGATTCCACACATAAGAAAAAGTGTACAGTATTTTCCTGTCTAATTTATTTCACTTAGTATAATGCCCTCACCGTCCACCCATGTTGTTGCAAATAGAAGAATTCCCTTCCTTTTTATGGTTAACAATATTCCATTGTTTGTATATACCACCTCTTCTTATCCTTCCCCTGTCACTGGAAACTCAGGTTATTTCTGGGTCTTAGCTTTTCTAATTAATGCTGCAGTGAACATGTAGGTACAGATATCTTTTAAAGATACTGATCTCATTTCCTTCAGGGATATACCCAGAAGTGGAATTGCTGAGGCAGATAGTAGTTAGTTCTATTTTTAATATTTTGAGGAAATACCATACTCTTTTCCATAGTTGCTTTACCACTTTACATCCCCACCAACAATACACAAGTGTTCTCTTCTTTCCATATCCTTGCCAATACTTGCTACTGCTTGACTTTTTGATAATAGGCATTCTAAACAGATGTGGGATGTTATATCTCATTGTGGTTTTGATTTGTATTTCCCCAAAGGTTGAGTATATTCTCATGTACTTGCTAGCTATTTTAATGTGTTCTTTGGAAAAATGTGTATTCAGTTCCTCTGCCCACTTTTAATTTGGATTATTTGTGGGTGTTTGTTTTATTTGCTATTGAGTTGTGTGAGTTCTGCATATATTTTGGATATTAAAGCTTTATCGGATATATGATTTGCAAAGATTATTTCCTTTCTATAGGTTGCCTTTCATTTTGTTGATAGTTTCCTTTGCTGTGTGGGAGTTTTTAGTTTAATGTAGACCACTTGTTCATTTTCACTTTTGTTGGCTTTGCATTTGATACCAAATCTGAAAAATCATGGCAAAAAATGATGTCAAGGAGCTTATCTCCTATGTGTTCTTTTAGGAATTGTATGGTTTCAGGTCTTACATTGAACTTTTAATCCATTTTGAGTTGAGTTTTATGTGCAGCATAATACAGTGGCCCAGTTTTATTCTCTGGCATATGACTGTCCAGTTTTCTTAAGTCCATTTATTGAAAAGACTATTCTTTACCTAGTGTATATTCTTAGCTTCTTTTTCATAAACTAATTAATCATATATGCATGGGTTTATCCCTAGGCTTTCCTTTTGTTCCACTGATCTATGTTTCTTGTTCTTACATCAGTATTAGACTGTTTTGATTACTATAGTTTTGAAATAGTTTGAATTCCAGAAGTGTGCTGCCTCCAGCTTCATTCTTCTTTTTTTTTTTTTTTCCCAAAATTGCTATGGCTCTATGAGGTCTTTTGTGATTTCACAGAAATTTTAGGATTTTTTTTTCTATTTTTGTGAAAAATAACATAGGAATTTTTGTAGAGTTTGTATAGTATGGACATTTTAATAATATTAATTCTTCTAATCCATGAGCATGGTAGGAGTAGATAGCAGTAGGTTGCAAGTCCTACTTACTTGCAGCAAATTGGTCTAATAAAAAATTCACAAGTGGCCTTCCAACACACTATATAAAATGGATCGCCCTTACATTTTGGATCAGGTTTTGATAGAATGACACATTTAGCTGACATTAAGACAAAGAAAAATGAAACAAACAAACAAACAGAAACACCAGGTCTGTTTCAATGCCTGAACTGAAAATTTACATCATGGACAACCCTGCAGTCATTTGAGTTTGGACAATATCACAATAGTAATAGCTCAGAAAGTAACAGTAGTCTTACAATCATTTAGGCAATTGGTGGGAAAGTTCTTGAGTATTTGAATAACTTTTATTTCAGGATCACAAAAATAGACAATGTTGCCTTGAAACAGACTTCATTGGTTTTCAACAAAATAAACAAAAAGCACGTAAAGTTTGAAAATTTTCCCTTGATAGGATGAATTAAAAAAGTACCAGTTATAATCCAAGGTTTTACTAGTTTTTAAAATTTTACACAGAACTTATATTTAATTTACCTTTATACCTTCCAAAGATAATCTTTCGGATTTCAGTCTTTTCTGACTGATTTCCATATAGATGATAAGTCCTGTTATTGTGTTCCCTTAGGAGGAACTTATTTTAATACAAATGGTGCCTGAATATTTTTTGAACAAGATTGTTTTCAATGATTAGCTTTTATTGACAGCAATAATAACATAATTATATTAACATGGTGACAGAATTCTGAAGCTAAAAGTATTCCTTATAAATCACTGATACAAATGAACATTGTAGTTACCCAATGCAATCTGACTGAAATTGTATTTGAAATTTTATTTAACCTCTTACACTGGATACTCAGAATATATCAGGTATGTTTCAACACATGTTTTAAGATGATCATTTGAGGTGTGTGTGTGAGAGAGAGAGAGAAAAAGAGAGAGATTTTTAAATTTCTCCCTATTTATATTTCAGTATAGTTGTTAGCTAATTCACTGTTAAATTCCAAAAGCATATGCTTATGCTTCAGAGAAAACAAAACTAACAATAGCAACAAAAGAATAATGACAAGTGGGCGCCTGGGTGGCTTAGTGGGTTAAAGCCTCTGCCTTTGGCTCAGGTCATGATCTCAGGGTCCTGGGATCACTCTCTGCTCAGCAGGGAGCCTGCTTCCTCCTCTCTTTCTACCTGCCTCTCTGCCTACCTGTGATATCTCTCTCTGTCAAATAAATAAAAAATAAATAAAATATTTTTTAAAAAGAATAATGGCAAATAAAAGAATATTAAATTATTTAAAATCTTTGGAAATTGTTCTAATTCCAATTAGACTTTAATAAACTTCCATAATATAAATAAATATTGAAGATTCTCAAAATAAGTTTTAAATAAAATTATATTTTATATCATCTTACTTAGGGCCAAGATGTATGTGTTTCTTTTTAGAAATTATTGTTAATTCAGTTCCCATAAAGGAAACATTTGGTAACAATCATGGAATGATCAACTACCAGGTCAGCCATATACATGTGTTTATGAAAGCTTTCCTATGCTGCAAAACATATCTTTAGTCAGTAGATCTAGGGTGAATTTATACTTTTCTTCTTGCCTTTGTCTGATCTTGAGAAAGTTACTTTAGTTCTTTAGACTTCAGGTTTATTATTTACCAAATAATACAATGTGATTACATGATTCTAAGCCTCCTCCCCAGCTTTAAAAACTAAAAATAAATATGAAAATAGAAGTTCTAGAAATAAATATATATATAAAATACATATCCTAGTAAATTGTGAGAAGATTTAAATTCATTCTCAAAGTGGAAAATATCAAACTAAATGCTATCTAGAGATTTGAACTCAAGGTAGAGTATTCTAGATTAACTATCTTTATTTTTTAAGATTTAATTTAAATTCCAGTTAGTTAATATACAGTGTTGTGTTAGTTTCAGGAGTACAATATAGTGATTCAAATTTCCATGAAACATCATTAGGCAATAAATCAATTATTTTTATTTTTAAAACAGTATCCAAGTTCATACTATTTTCTGACCACAAAAACAGACAAGATATAAACAGGTGTGGTCATTAGTCTGTCAAAATTTTTCCCATAGAAGAATTATTGTTTCTTCTGTATGACTACCTGGACTCATGATATATTCATTTGGTTTCAGCAATGTCTTGAAAACCTAATATTAATCACTTCTCCTTAAAATGTTTTGCAAGATAGTTATTAAAGGCAAATCTGCTTTTGTTGGCCATCCAATGCCTGCCTCCCATGCCATATCCTCCATTGTGATAAATAAGACAGTAGCATATGATGCAGCAACTAAGCAAATTCCAAAGAAACTGTTGTAGTGTTTAAAAATTTCTTTAGATGTTTTTATTAGTACAATAAAAAAGCAGCTTATTGCATGGTATCTTAAAAAAAATGCCAAAGTTTTCTAATTGCTGTTCACTTGCAAAAGCCAAATGATAGTTTCTAGTAACAGAACATACAGTACAATGGACATGTAACAAACAATAGTTATTAAAATTCACTCTTTATAATAATAGGGAGCAAGCAGGTGTCTAGAACATAAGGTAACAATAGAAAATAAAGAACATATTTGCATTTAGAAATTAGTGGTATATTTTATATACAGATTTGTAAAGAATTCTTTGTGTAACAAGCAAGTTCTTTTCTGTGTACATGTGGTGCACAAAACTCACACAAAGATATAGTCACTAAGGATATTTTAATTTAACAAATGAACATGATATTTATTTTAAGAAAATACATTCATAACCTAATAGCATATTTATTTGTTTCAAAAGAGTGTTTTATTAAATGTACACTTTGACTCTCAGAATATGTATATAAAACATAAATATCAAGCATTTACATGATTGATCATGAATTAAGCCAGGAAAACCAACTTGAAACTTCCATATGTATTTAATCTTTTTTTTTTTAAAGATTTTATTTATTTATTTGAGGGAGAGAGACACATGGAGAGAGGGAACACAAGCAGTGGGGGTGAGAGAGGGAGAAGCAGGCTCCCTGCCAAGCAGGGAGCCCGATGAGAGGCTCCATTCCAGGACTCTAGGATCATGACCTGAGCCAAAGGCGAATGCTAAATGACTGAGCCACCCAGGCGCTCCTGTATTTCATCTTTAATAACATTATGCAAGTTGGGAAATAGCAAATATTTGAAAACAAAGACTAGAATTTAGTGGCTTATCGATAGTAATATGACTTGTAATAATATAAAACCAATTTGCATCATAGAAAATATACCACTTCATTTAATAATCATAACATTAAAAAATAATTGATGATACCACAGAGTGGAATCCTGTTATCACTTTTGATTTGAAGAGGAATCATTTGTTAAGAAAGAATTATGTCTTATTTATGAAAGCAAGCATAGGATAGCTAAATCAAAGTTTTCCTCATCAAATAAAAATTCTGTAAGTCTTTGTTTGCATGGTCTAGCCAATTAGAGTTTGCAGAGAGATTTAACAATGCCATGAGTCTTAGTCTTCCTATGTGGATATACCTTGTTGGCCATTCTCCTACAGTTCTGTTCACTTTCCTTATTATTTATTTATTTATTTATTTATTTATTTATTTATTCATTCATTCATTCATTCATTCATTTATTTTTGTTATGTAAGCAAACAAGTCTTCCAGCTAGCTGTCTTAATACCTCTCTTTGTAGGTGAGAGGTTCCAAAGAAAACCAGAGGTGTCAAAAAAAAAAAAATGATTTTGTTAGTTGGTAGAGAAAAATAATAAAACTTTATAGTTTAATATGTTTTCCTTTATCTTTGTTGCAGTTTCCTTTAAGTAAATGTATATCAATTTGCTGGGGTAGGGGTGGTATAGGGAAGGGGGCAATACAATCTATTTTTTTGTTTTGTTTTGTTTTATTTTGTTTTGTTTTTGTGATTTTTGGCCTTGAGATGTCTTCCTTATTATGCTTAGGTTATCATAGTTTTTGGCTTTCTTCCTGCTGTTTTCCAGTTAACAGGGCTCTCTGTGCCCACAAATGTCCTTTTTACTAACTTGAAACTTGAAAAGAAATTTGCTGAGGAGACATGAGGTCTTAGGTCTTAATTCTTTTTTCTCTAGGCTTTTGGCTCTAGTAGGTGAATAAGAACTATTAGATATTAACCCAGGTTGACTTCACATTGCAATCCACTGTAGACTTTCTGCTTTAACCAATCTGGGATAGGGCCCACATGTCATTAGTTTTTTAAGCTCCCTGGAACAAGTGTATCAAAGGCTATAATTGTTGAACTAAATAGAACATGGTTTTATCTTGAACCATGATATTTCTCGGCAAACTAGGGTGAGTACCACATTATTCTATTTTGTTACAATCTTTAAAATAGCAGAGAATGTGCAATTTAGCAATCACAGCAGCCTAACTGTTGACATATTGTGCTTCACTGGAAACCAATTAAATGTTGCAGATACCAATTTGATGGCAAGGCTTGCTCTGGCCACAACCTTGTTATTTGGTTTTCTCTGTACACCAGCAGCATTTGCATCATGTAGGAATTTGTTAGAAATGTGGAATCTGAGGCCCGACTTCAGACCTACTCAATCAAAATCTTCATTTGTAACAAGATCCCAAAGTGATTCACATACACATTCAATCTTGAGAGGCACTACTCTAGAGACCATCTCAATTGTGGTTGGGGAAATTAGTTATTTGGACTCACCCAGAGTTCATTGTCAGAGTCCACTTAACAGCATAATTGCCTCATTTCTGGCTCCTCAAGTTTACAATTTTATTTAAGATCTGGACCATATAGTATATCTTTACTCACAGAAGGAGTCAATCACAGTTACCACTTCTTCATTTTCATGTCTGATCAGTTTTACCAAGAGAGCGAATCCAGTGGTGATGTTTATAGCAGTTTGAGACATCAGGTTTATAAATCGGTCCCCCATGAACTTGATCCTAGCTCTTCCTGACATTCTAAGCCTTACTATATCCAAAGATGGACTTTGAGGATACTTCTTCCAGTATGAAAATATTTGTAAGACATTTTTTACCTTCAGACTGAGGTAAGTTTATGAATGTTAGCATACAAATAACAGTGGAAGTCCACTTTGCTGTAAGCTCTTTCTAGAGCATCATGGCTATTCAATTCACAAATGGCACTTTTGTTTTGTTTGAAGTTCAAATACTCCCTACAGCTTGACCATTATAAGCCAACATTTCTCTTCCTCTGGGAATATCAGTTTCTATACTATTTCAGTAGCATGCTCTAATTCCTTATAAAATTTTTCAAGTTTATAACCTCTGCAAACAAATCCATACTTTATCTGATGTTAGTCTCCGAACAACATTTAGGCCCCCAAATTTAACCCATCTGTGCTGGAGTAAGAGGACATTTTATTTTGTATTTCAAACATACCTGATTTTAATCTTAATTATTTCTTCAGAGAGATTTAATATTTTTGGAAATTGGGTTTCTATATATGTTTGTTTTAAAATAAAATCTCTCTATCAGTTATGCAAGGAAATAGTTAACCTATATAAGTTAACTCTTTTCCTACTCATTCTGGTTGAAATATAGGATTTGCCTAATAGTTATGAATTCAAAATTTAAGAAAAATTTAAATGTTTTAATGCAACATAATTTATATGCGGAAAAAACTAAATCTTGTTTTCATAGCTAACGAAAACTTATGCTTATGAAATTAATGAGTCAAGTTACCCAAAATACGCTGAAGGTAGAAGAATGAAGGGATTTACATTTAGTGATCAATTTTCCTATTATACAAAAAAACAGGGCACCTGGGTGGCTCAGTGGGTTAAACCCTCACCTTCAGCTCAGGTCACTCAGGGTCCTGGGGTCAAGGTCCACATCTGGCTCTCTGCTCCGCAGGGAGCCTGCTTCCTCCTCTCTCTCTGCCTGCTTCTCTGCCTACTTGTGGTCTCTCTCTCTGTCAAATAAATAAATAAAATCTTAAAAAAACAAACAAACAAACACCAAAATCTCCTCTGTGATATGTATAAAAGTCTCACTTGAACTTTTTGTCAACTTTCAAGAGGTTTTACTATTCCCATTTTACATACAAGAAGAGTATTTCTGCTTTAAGTTTCACTGGTAAGAACATTTTAGTCATCTGAGTTTGTCTAATACCAAAGAAAAACCCTTTTTGTGTTCCTTTCATTTAATAATTCATTCATGCAACACATGTTTGAGTGATTGCCACATGCCAGTCACAGGATGAACTATCTAGGTAACTCATTTTACAGAGAATCCCACCTTAAAAAAAAAAAAAATAGAACATTCTGACTTCCAGGGCTTTCATTTGTTATATTGTGTTTCTTTTGGATTTGACCCTTTTGAAAGTGAGGAAAAGGTGGCCAGTATTTTTTCAGATTGAAGAAGATATTTCAGGTGCTGCATAAAAGAATTTCCTCTAACCGTTCTTTGGGAATGTGTTAAAGGCCCTTTATTGTTATTATTATTAATTATTATTATTATTATTATTATTATTATTATTTTATGTTAGTCACCATAAAATACTTCATTAGTTTTTGATGTGGTATTCCAAGATTCATTGTTTACATGTAACACCCAGTGCTCCAGACAATATGTGTCCTCCTTTACTTTTGAGATAAAAAAAAATTCCTTTTAAATTTGCTAACAGCAAACCAGCCCTACAGGAAATATTGAAAGGAGTCCTCTGAGCAAAGAGAGACCCTAAAAGTAACAGACCAGAAAAGAACAGAGACAATAAACAATAACAGTCACCTTACAGACAATACAATGACACTAAATTCCTATCTTTCAGTAGATACCCTGAATGTAAGTGGGCTAAATATCCCAATCAAAAGAAGCAGAGTATCAGAATGGATTAAAAAAAAAAGACCTATTGATATGCTATCTCCAAGAACCTCATTTTAGACCCAAAGACACCTCCAGATTTAAAGTGAGGGGGTGGAAAACAATTTACCACGCTAAAGAACATCAAAAGAAAGCTAGGGTGGCAATCCTTATGTCAGACAAATTAGATTTTAAGCCAAAGACTATAAGAGATGAGGAAGGACACAATATCATACTTAAAGGGCCTGTCAAACAAGAAGGTCTAACAATTGTAAATATCTATGCCCCTAACATGGGGCAGCCAATTATTTAAACAAGTTAATAACAAAATCAAAGAAGACAATAATGCAATAATAGTAGAGACTTTAACAACCCCCTTGCTGAAATGGACAGATCATCTAAGCAAAAGATCAACAAGGAAATAAAGGCTTTAAATGGCACACTGGGCCAGATGAACATCACAGATATATTCAGAACCTTCCATCCCAAAGCAACAGAATACACATTCTTCTCTAGTGCACATTGAACATTGTCCAGAATAGATCACATTCTGGGTCACAAATCAGGTCTCAACAGGTACCAAAAGATTGGGATCATTCCCTGCCTATTTTCAGATGACAATGCTTTGAAAGTAGAACTTAACCACAAGAGAAAAGTTGGAAAGAACTCAGATACCTGGAGCTAACCAGCATCCTACTAAAGAATGAATGGGTAAATTAAATGGGAAATTAAAGAAGAATTTAAAAAATTCATGGAAACAAATGAAAATGAAAACACAACTGTTCAAAATCTTTGGGACACAGCAAAGATGGTCCAGAGAGGAAAACATATAGCAAAACAAGGCTTTCTCAAGAAACTAGAAAGGTCTCAAGTACACAACCTAACCCTACACCTAAAGGAGCTACAGAAAGAACAGTAAAGAAAGCCTAAACCCAACAGGAGAAGAGAAATAATATAGATTAGAGTAGAAATCAATGAAATCAAAACCAAAAGGACAGTAGAACAGAACAATGAAACTAGGATTCTTTAAAATAATTAATGACTGATAACCCCCTAACCAGACTTATCAAAAAAAGAGAAAGGACCCAAATTAATAAAATCATGAATGAAAGAGGAGAGATCACAACCAACACCAAACAAATACAAACAATTCTAAAAACATATTATGAGCAACTATAAGCCAGCAAACTTGACAATCTGGAAGAAATGGATGCATTCCTAAAGATGTATAAGCTACCAAACCTGAACCAGGAAGAAATAGAAAACCTGAACAAGCCCATAACCAGTAAGAAGATTCAAGCAGTCATCAAAAATCTCCCAAGAAACAAGAGTCCATGGCTTCCCAGGGGGAATTGTACCAAACATTTAAAGGAAAATCAATACCTATTCTCCTGAAACTATTCCAAAAAATAGAAATGGAAAGGAAAATTCCAAACTCATTTTATGAGGCCAGCATTACCTTAATCCCCAAACCAGACAAAGACCCCATCAAAAAGGAGAATTACAGATCAATATCCCACATGAACATGGATGCAAACATTTTCACCAAGATACTAGCAAATAGAATCCAACAATACATTAAAAGGATTATTCACCATGACTAAGTAGGATTTATTCCTGGGCTGCAAGTTTGGTTCAACATCCGCAAGTCAATCTATGTGATATTATACATTAATAAAAGAAAGAACAAGAACCATATGATCCTCTCAATAGATGATGAAAAAGCATTTTACAAGGAACAGCATCCTTTCTTGATCAAAACTCTTCACAGTGTAGGGATAGAAGGTACATATCTCCAATATTGTCAAAGCCATTTGTGAAAAACCCACAACAAATATCAATCTCAATGGGGAAAAACTGAAAGGTTTTCCCCTAAGGTTAGTAACATGGCAGGGCTGTCCGCTATCACCACTGCTATTCAATGTAGCACTAGAAGTCCTAGCCTCAGCAACCAGACAACTCCTACTCCTTGCAGATGATATGATACTTTATGTGGAAAACCCAAAAGACTCCACTCCAAAACTGTTGGAATTCATACAGGAATTCAGTAAATTGTCACTATATAAAATCAATGCACAGAAATCAGTTGCATTTCTATACACCAACAGCATAACAGAAGAAAGAGAAATTAAGGAGTTGATCTCATTTACAATTGCATCCCAAATCATAATATACCTAGAAACGAATCTAACCAAAAGGCAAAGAATCTGTATTCAGAAAACTATAGAGTATTTATGAAAGAAATTGAGGAAGACACAAAGAAATGGAAAAATGTTCCATGCTCATGGATTGGAAGAACAAATATTGTGAAAATGTCTATGCTACCTAGAGCAATCTACACATTTAATGCAATCCCTATCAAAATGCCATCAACTTTTTTCAATAAAATGGACCATATTATCCTAAAATTTATATGGAACCAGAAAAGACCCTGAACAGCCAGAGGAATGTTGAAAAAGAAAACCAATATTGGTGGCATCACAATTCCAGACTTCAAACTCTATTACAAAGCTGTAATCATCAAGACAGTATGGTAAAAAAAAAACAGACACATAGATCAATGAAACAGATTGACAGCCCAGAAATGAACCCTCAACTCTGTGGTTAACTAATCGTTTTTTTTTTTTTTTAGATTTTATTTATTTACTTGACAGTGAGCGATCACAAGTAGGTGGAGAAGCAGGCAGAGAGAGAGGAGGAAACAGACTCCCTGCTGAGCAAAGAGCCCAATGTAGACTTCGATCCCAGGACCCTGAGATCATGAGCCGAAGGCAAAAGCTTTAACCCACTGAGCCACCCAGGCGCCCTATGGTTAACTAATCTTTAACAAAGCAGGAAATAATGTCCAATTGAAAAAAGACAATCTCTTCAATGAATGGTGTTGGTAAAATTGGGCAGACACATGTAAAAGAATGAACTAGACTATTTCCTTATACCATACACAAAAGTAGACTAAAATGGATGAAAGGCCTGAATGTGAGACAGGAATCCATCAAAATCCTTAAAAAGAACATAGGTAGCACCCTCTTTGACCTCACCTGTAGTAACCTCCCCCTAGAGATATCACCAAAGGCAAGGGAAGCAAGTTCAAAAATGAACTATTGAGATTTCATGAAGATAAAGCTTTTGCACAGCAAGGGAAACAGTTAACAAAATAAAAAAGCAACTGACAGAATAGGAGAATATATTTGCAAATGGCATATCAGATAAAGGGGGAGCATCCAAATTCTATAAAGAAGTTATCAAACTCAACACCCAAAGAACAAAGAATCCAATCCAGAAATGGGTAGAAGACATGAACAGATATTTCTGCAAAGAAGACATCCAAATGGTCAACAGACACATGAAAAAGTGCCCAACAACACTCGGCATCAGGGAAATATAATTCAAAACCACAGTGAGATACCACCACACACCAGTCAGAATAGCTAAAATTAAGAAGCCAGGAAACAATAGGTGTTGGTGAGGACACAGAGAAAGGGGAACCCTCCTACACTGTTGGTGGGAATGCAAGCTGATGCAGTCACTCTGGAAAACAGTACAGAGGCTCCTGAAAATTAGAAAATATAGCAATCCTACCACTCAGCAGTTGCACTACTGGGTATTTACCCCAATGAAACAGATATAGTGATCCAAAGGGGCAAGTGCACCCGAATGTTTATAGAAGCAATATCTACAATAGCCAAATGATGGAAAGAGCCTATACATCAGCAGATGAATGGATAAGGAAGATGTAGTGTATACATACAATGGAATACCATGCAGCCATAAAAAAAAGCCACGAAATCTTGCCATTTGCAATGATGTGGATGGAACTAGAGGGTATTATGTTAAGCAAATAAGTCAATCAGGGAAAGAAAATTATCATATGATCTCACTAATATGAGGAATTTGAGGAACAAGACAAGGTATTTGAGGAACAAGACTCTATACTTACAATATCAGACTTATAATTTAAAGTTATAATAGTAATTTCTGTCATTGTAGCCATATCTGAAGTACTTGGAAAATCACTTTACTTTTTAGAATTGTGACCATTATTAATAAAACCACATTTCTCACATCATAATATGTATATATGCATAGGATCATAGGTGAAGGGAGGGGAAAATGAAACAAGGTGAAACCAGAAAGGGAGACAAACCATAAGAGGCTCTTAATCTCAGGAAACAAACAGGGTTGCTGGAGGGGTTGGGTATGGGAGGGATGGGGTGGCTGGGTTATGGACATTGGGGAGGGTAAATGTTATAGTCAGTGCTATGAATTGTGTAAGACTGATGAATCACAGACCTGTACCCTTGAAACAAATAATATATTATATGTTAATTAAAAAAAAGATTTCTTTTAGAACCTGTGTTCATGATGATTTCTTCAAGACAAAATGCTGACATAAAGATACTTCTGCTACTCAAATTCTGTTTCTTCTGTAATTTTTTGCAGTATAAGTATTATTTAAATGACACAGCATACTCAGAATATGAACTCACATTATAATATTTTATTTGAATTATTTCAGGTTTAGGACATTAATCATGATAGTTTAGAAATGTTTCAACTGATCTTGGTCCATTTTATGGAAAAACAGGATAAATATGTTTTCAATGTATCTTTTTTTTTTTCTGATGAATACTAATAAAGAATCTGGAAGAAAGCTTGTTCCAAGTCAATTCTTTTTTTTTTCCCCAAGATTTTATTTATTAGAGAGAGAGACAGTGAGAGAGGGAATACAAGAAAAGGGAAATGGGAGAGGAAGAAGCAGGCTTTCCACTGAGCAAGGACCCCAATGTGGGGCTTTATCCCAGCATGATCATGACCTGAGCTGAAGGCAGACACTTAACGACTGAGCCACCCAGGCACCCCTGTTCCAAGTCAATTGTAAACACTTTACTACTTATAAGGTACTAATTCCTTCCACATATTGAGAGTAAAAATATTCAACTTTTAGCTATATTTATATGGAAGCACAGAAATACAGTCACTCAAAGTCATTCTCAATCATATCATTATAAAATATCAGCAATACTGCATTTCATTTCAGAATGACTTGGTAAATCAAAGTATATACCATATATGTAATATGCATATATGCATATATACATATTATGATATGAGAAATGTGGTTTTATTAATAATGGTCACACTGTCTAAAAAGTAAAGTGATTTTCCAAGTATTATATGGCTATAATAACAGAAATTACCATTGTAACTTCAAATGATAAGTCTGATATGTAAGTATAGAGCATATTCCTCATAAGATTTTGAATTTCTTGAAGAAACTTACATTTTCTCATGTTTTCATGTGTAACATGCTGCAAATACCAAAAAACATCCCACTTTTATGAGTTAATGATTTCCTAAGCTTATAGGTGAATGTCTATTGTATCACTTACCCAAAATTCTACCTTTAAAATTCCTAAGCTGCTTCAAATCCAGCAACCACTCTTACTCCCTTCTGCAATTCATGTCAATAAATCATATTTAGATTAGTTATTACTCAGCACTCTACCACATTTTTGGAAAAGCAGCCAAAAATTAAATATACAAAATTATCTTCTTTAGTAGTGAAACCTCAAAGGTATTCAGAAATCCCTAATTATTTCCCACTACTTTTATCGGTCATTCTAAATAATTACGAATATCCTTTGGCACCTTTTCCTATCCCCTCTTTGACTGCAGTGGATTAGTTCTGCTTTCTGTTAACTAAGAAAACAAAAGCTATTAATGAAATTTCCTTTACTTTTCTATTCTACTTCTTAGGATTTACTCCATATATATTCATCTCACCTGTTTTAAGCATCAACTAATTAAGAGAAGAGGCATTCCTCCAATTTGCTAATCCCTCGTTTTTATTTGGAGTCCATGCTCTCCTACTTTTTTGGTGACCCTCCTTTATTAATCATGTTTCCTCTTGCTTCTTCAATTTCTGTTGAAAGAGGAATCCTGTTGACTCTTACCTTTCAAATTAGTTCCTGGCCTTAGTATTATACAAACCAGTATCTTAGCCCAGAACCTCACTGTTCTTTATCTGAGATACTGTATTTTTAAAAAAGATTTTATTTATTTATTTGGCAGAGAGAGAAAGCACAAGCAGGGGGGAGCAACAGGTAGCGGAAGAGGGAGAAGCAAGCTCTCTGCAAAGCAGGGAGTCAGATGAGGGGCTCAATTCCAGGACCCTGGCATCACCACCTGAGACAAAGGCAGATACTTAACCATCTGAGCTACCCAGGCACCCCATGCAATACTGTATTTAATGTCCCACTGGATCTTTATATATAATCAACTTTGAACCTTCCCCTACTCTATCCTCATCATTGCAATTATAATAATTGTTCTAAAATGCAAACAAGAACTCTAAGCTTAATACAATTATCTTCCTGGCTTCATAGTTCCTACACATGTTATACAGACCCACAGTTCCCAGTACCATAACTGTGATGGCACACACCATTGTGTCTAACTAAAATGCTTTGATCCTTCATCCTCCATCACTTCTACTCTCTTCTACACATCTTCATCTGACTAATTTCAGTGTATCCTTCGAACCCAGCTTCTATTCTTCAAATTTCTATCTACTCTTCAAGTCCTGCCTTGACTCTGTAATTTGAATGTAATGCCACATTCTTTCTTGATTCCCGTCACGTTGTGTGAATATCTCTATCAGAGCATTTATGAACTTAATATTTAACATATTGAACATGTTTCCTGCTTTACCTAGTAAGGTATCAGCCCCTAAAGGGCAGGGACTTTGTAGCATCAGAGTTTTGTGTGGTATGTGACCCATTTAAGTAGTCTACAACTATCTCCTGAATGATAAATGACTAAATGAAGCCCTCGTAATGTGAAAATTCAATTGCAGTTATTTTCCTCATCCTGCATCAAACTAAATGATTCACTGTTTTCCTAAATTAGGTATGGTGGCATTGGAAACTAGAATAGTGCAATAGATGAGCAAAAAAAAAAAAAAAAAAGCCAATTAAACAAGAAAAGTACCCTGAGCAAAGTTCTGGTTCATACTCTATTCCATCAGCATTTTTATATTAACATACAGTTCTGAAAAGAATGAACCTTAACTGTAAGGTTTTTGTTTGTAGTTTGTTTGTTTGTTTGTTTGTTTTAAAGATAGTGAGTTGAAATAACTCTTCACAGACTCAGGCTCAGTTCTTATTTTCAGAATGTGTCTCTTTAAAATAAAACTATAGGTACATCTGTTATAAGAAAATCTAACATGATAATATTTCCAGCATGGCACATTTATTTTAGAGGGAGGGGCCTAGACTTGAATGAACACATTATTTTGACATGTATTATTTAAAGTTGCCAAATGAGACCACATTTGTCTTTCTTCATAGATTCTATCCTTCTTGTAGAACTCCCAGTGAATGTACCCAGGACATTGAAACTAGAGGAGAATACACAGTAAATATGTCTAAGGAAGAAAGTTTTTTGACATGAATATTTTTCAAAACTGGACTTGCCTTTTCTTTGAATTTTCTGTGCTGAGAATTTTTCTTTTTTAATGATAGGATATAATAGAAATAAGAAAAATATATAAATGTTGACATGATTAACTAAGTACAACTTTTTCTTATAATGATATTATATTTATCACCTCAAAATTATATTTATTCAAATAAAAAATAAACCCCATTATCCATATTTTTAAAACACTTTTATATTAGTCTAAAATGGCTCTTTCAATACTGAGCTTATGTTCTCGAGTAAAATGGTAACAATAGACAACCAAGTATTAAATAGACATTAGTATAAAAGGCATAAATAAATGGTTGATAGCTGCAAATTCAGATGTAATTATTTGGTTTTACTTAACTATCCATTAGAATAATTTATTCTGGTCAAAATTAATATGAAGTAACTAATATTTGCAGTTTATATCCCTCTTGAGCTCTGAGATATGTGACCTGCTTGATTATTATAACATTTTGTAAATGTTGAAGATAGTTTTTTACAATGACTGTTTTGTTTTATTTTTCACTAGCAGCTCTAATGGAATTTAAATGGAAAGACTCTTAAGCTCTCTAATATTTTCCTAATCAAATATAAAAACACTTTACACATTACAGTTATATTGAGGGCACAAAAAAATAAAAGAGAACTATTACTTATTGTTCAAAGTATAGGAATAAAACACATTCTTATGTGTCTACCACTCTTCTGGGATATGAAATACTTTATCATTCCCACCCTCTCCTGGGTTATCTATACAGATATTGTGCATATCTTGAGAATTAATGGCTGACATGGGTCTATGTCCCTGAATAGGTACTCAATCTGACAAAATCTATGTGAGTATTAAGGAGACCAATTTCATTATATAAACCCCCAGACTCTAAAAGAATTAAACATTGAGTCTGATGTGTGAAAAACACTTTAAATATGTCATTTCCCCCCTTCTTTTCTCCAAGTGTAAATTTCCAAACTGGCACTTTATTTCTCACTTTCCACCTAGAGTGGGGCTGTCCCATGGTTGACACTGTGAGTGGCATCTTGTAGAGTTAGGAACTGCACAAGTTATATCACTGTATGTTGCAGTCCTGGTCTGAAAACATATTCAAATTCTAGATTACCATTTTTAAAGTCTCTATAATAAGAAAAAGCCTAAGAATTCATAATTTTTCTTTTCATTGTATACGCTAAAAATAAGGAAAACATGTGTGGCTTTGAAATATCCTAACTAGCCTTCAGAAGCATTTAAAAGCGGGATGGCAATTCAGGGCATTTTAAGTGCTATTTTAGAGAATGCTTCATTAAGAAGCACTAGAAAATTACTCATAATCACTAAAAGATAAACATCAGAATTTTCCCCTTTTGAATATATATACATTTTAAATTTCAATAACTATGAAGTATTAGGGCTAATGTGTTGTTATAGCAAGATAGTAATGAGCAGTTTTGTGAAAAAATGTTACTGTAATAAATAACAGAACTCATATATAATATTTTTGTGAAAGGGGTATTTTGCAACAAGCTGCCAATAATATTCCCTGAGATTCCATAAGTCAGACTGGTCTCTCTTTTCTCTTTTAACTGATTTATGAGACATGGCTACAAGGAAGAGATTCATAAAGTTGACAGCCATGATTAAATATCACTTTAATTATTTCCAGTTGTTAACATTTCTTAGAAAACAAAATTGAACATACCAAGTCATATTTATTTGTTATAAGAATGAGTATCTTTGTGAGACTTATATTTCTAACCAACTTCTGCATAACTTCACTGTCCTAGAACTTCTTTCTCATCTCGTGCCTACATTATTTTAGTATTTTACTAATTCCTTTTCTGTCACTAATGGCCACTTTTTAAAATAAATATACTTTTTTTTTCTCTTAAACAAGTTCATATTAAATTATATTTCACATTTGTTAGTTTAGAATATAAGATTCTTATAAATCTATAGAGTGTCCTGACTATAGTAGGTAAGAGGTCATAGATTACAGTGCTTAAAGCTTGGTCTCTGGAATTAGACTGTAAAGTTTTAAACCCTTGCTCCAGTCCCTACTGGTATATGGTATGACTGTGTGCAACTTACTTGACGTCCTTATATGCTTTTCTTTCTTCAAATGCTAAATGATACTGCCCATTTTATAACTTACTATATAAAGTTCTTGTGAAGAATAAATGAAATTGCAAATTCCTCACCTCAATACATGCTATAAAGTAGTTATGCAGTAACTATTAATCATATAATTCATGTCTATTGACTAATTAATACCTGAGGGTCTTTCGATATTAATAATTCTGAGAAATATTTATAAATTCAAAAGTTTAAAATACGTAAGGCATATAAAACAGATGGCAACCAGGAAATAATAGAAAGTTGTGTCAGCTACATATTAGAACTTTTCTTACTCTTTACAGGTAAAGGAACAGAAGGGAAAGTCATTGTTCAATCCTCTTGGGTGAATGTCTCTGTTTTCATTAAAGCTGGGTAACACCTTTAGAACTTAGATTTATGGAGTTCATGCCATTTATATGTGAAGGGGATAGGTCCATGTGGCATAAATCAATTCAGTCGGTCACCTTTGCTGATTGACTCATTATAAATACCACCACAAGCCAAAGGTACATGACAGAGAATAAATGAAAACTATTTATGAAAGCAGGCATGGAACAAAGAAACTGATTCAAAAAGCTGAAGAGCATTATATTTCTAAATGTTTATAAATGCATCTAAAAATGTGATCAGGAAATATTACATGTAATGTAATGCTTTGCATTACAGATTTTTGTTAAGGGATAAGGATCTATAGCCAATGGTAAAAATTCTCTTTTCAAGTCTAACTTCCATCTTTTTAAAGGCTCAACAGCTTTATATACAATTAATTCTAAGTTATAACAAAGAATATATTAAAATCCACAAGTGTAAAATCTTTGGCACTCTTCTACTGGTAGAAATGTGTAAACCTCCATTTAAAGGACAAATAGGAAGATAGTTAACACTTCTGTCATATATTTTTTTATCACTATCCTAGTATGTAGAAAGTACAATATATATGTTTTTTAAACCAACAAGGTAATGAGACTTAGGTTTTAGTGCTCGCTCTTCTATCAAAGTCTTGCAGAAACTATCAGAAGTCACTACTTTGTTACAAACATTTACCAGATGCCTAATATGTGTCACATTTTGTGTCACATACAGGGATTAAAAAAATTTGTTTAGTCTCTGTCAAAAGGAGAGAAAAGTATAAGTTAGTAAATACAACTTAATCAGTACAAAGATGGAATCATACGATATGAGAATGGCAACTTAAACACTTCTGTGATTCTACATTTCCCCCTCTCCATCCATCCAGCTACTACCCGTTAATCCTTTGGAATACAGCTCAAGATCCATTCTTCTCCATAAAATTTTGTGATCTATCCAAGTATAACTAAATGTTCTACTTGTCATGAATTTATGGTTATCTCTATACCCATCTTTCATGGAGTCTTTAACACTATATTGCAATTAGATCTTTGTATAGAAATCATTCCCAACACTACAGTAAACATATGAATGCAAGGGGTATATTTCCATATCTCCTAGCAGAAGAGATAGCTGAGAGTAAGCATTTCATATGTCCTTGCTGAATGGACAACTGAATGAATAAATGACATCTAACCCAGTTCGATCATAGTAAGGTACAGTTGTTTGAAGGTAATGATTTTCTGAGTATTCGATATTGTGGTTGGGTATATGGTCCTAGAAATCAAGAGCAATGTTTGGGTTTAGCATGAGCACATGAGCGTGTGACCTGAGTGTAAGTGAGTCTGTCTTGAGAAGGATAAGAAGAGGCCATGAAGCAGTCAAAGAAGAATGGCAACGTAAGCATTAAGTGAGAAGGTGGAAATTCTAATTCATAAAGAGGTGGAGGACATAAGATTTAGCTTAATCATGGGCTGGTGTGTTGGTGGCAGAAAGCAAAATAGAAAAGGTGTTGGAAAATGGCCTCACTGAAAGATCCCTGTATATGAAAGACAATGGAAATGTTAACTGGTGGAGTTTTTTGTGTAGTAAAAATACCACGGGGATAATCAAGGATAGAGACCTAAAGTGAGTCTTCCTTCAGACATTAACCAAGAATGTCAAAGATGGGAAGTCTGGTAAGATTAGATTTTAGTAGATCAGAAAGGTAATCACTTTAGGATCTTCTAGGTAGAAATAGCCTACAGTATCCCAGAATATTTAGGGATAACTGAAGAGTGTATAGAGATATCTTATGTTATATGGTACTCAAAAACATTTTAGGAGGCAATTACATTCTGATAACAACTGGAGATCAGCTATAATCTGGCAGGCAGAACTTGAGAAAATGAGCTCTTTGAGGCAGGCAGTGACGGGGAGAGAGAGAGAGAGAGAGAGAGAGAGAGAGAGAGAGCGAATGAGCCACCATGAAAGCCAGCAACAAGCTTGTCAAGGTGCTTACTGACACAACAGGGCATTCTCAGCAGCAAGAACTACACTTGGTTTCCTGAGCAGTGAAAAGACATGTCTGAACATTTAAATCCAGTTATCCACCAGCTTAAAGTCTAAAGTCTAGGTACTGGTATGAAGAAGGAGACATTTTGAATAAAAGCTCCTACTTTCCCTCTTCTCTTGTTTCTTTCTTCATGACACTTCTCACTGCATTCCAAAATAGAAGGATGCTAGAATAAAGAACATCTCCCTACAAGCCAACCAGAGATATAAGCATAAGACACTCATTATAGGCACACCCAGTAAGTAATTTATTGAATATATTAAATGTATTAGTAATTCAAATGCTAAAGGCAAGTGTATGATACCATATTAATGATCTATCCCACAGGTGGAAAAGGAAAAAACAAAGAGGTAAAGGAGAAAGAGTGGCAAACTTTGATTTTGGAAATTTTTGTATGATTTTCACTCTTTTGATGTGAATTCTGGAGGAATATTAATTTTTTTAAAAAAGATTTTATTTATTTGACAGAGGAAAACACAGCCAGAGAGAGAACACAAGCAGGGGGAGTAAGAGAGGGAGAAGCAGGCTTCCTGCCAAGCAGGGAGCCTAATGTGGGACTCCATCCCGGGTCTCCAGGATCATGACCTGAGCCGAAGGTAGTCACCTAACCAACTGAGCCACTCAGGTGCCCCAGGAATATTAATTTTTAGCAAGCTCAGAGCTTCTGATTATTTAAATAGAGCCTGGAGCCTGAGAAATATTTTAATGCAAAATGGTGAGTCTGGTCCAGATGTCTCATCACACTATCTTTAAAGAAACATAGTTCTAGAGTGTGAGACAAAAAATATTTTCAAAATAATGATGAGATGTTATTTGCCCTTTTTACTTTATTGCCTTTGCTATGATGAGGCACAAACGATGGTGGGTTAAACTGCTGGTGCCATGTGACAAATCAGGTTAGCAACTAGAGTCTTCTACCAGTCATTGTATTCTATAATGCCACATATTCACAGTTAAACAAAATTTACTTAAAATTACTTAAAAATTTTACTTAAAATTTTATTTTATGAAGCAATAAAATTATTCATTTTATTAAATCTTAACCTGTATATACCTATTTTTAATATTCGATGGGATATTGCATTAAAATATGATTGTCTAAAGTAAAAAAAATATTTATTTGATGATCTGTGTTCTTGGATGAATTTCTTGTTTTGTTTTTCCATGAAATACCCTTTTTACTTGAAAGAATGAGTGATAAATGAGCAATGCTTTTTCAGGCTTTCTATTTATCAGAATTTTTTTTTTAATAAACAAAATATATCCATCACCTTAAAAAATGGCAGCATTTGTTGTCAGTGAGCTTTCAAGTGAAATTTAGACCTTGGAAAACTTGCATCCACCACCATTTGCCTGGCAGCCAAGATTCACGACTTTTTATGAAGTTTCTTGTGACTTTTTAAAATATGAGTTTTTGATATCGTATTATGAAATTTGTAATATGTGGAAGATCTATGTAACTCAGTGAAGCAGTATTTTCCAAATTACCATTGCATAATATTTCAAAATAATGCTTAGGTAAATAATTCACTTAAGTTCAAACAGACCATTTTAAATATATTTTAAATATACATATATTTAAATATAATTTAATGTTACCAATTATGAAAATTTTTTCATGTAGTTTCAGATTGGCCAACAACTAACCTTCAAGAAAACTACCATTTATTATGTTTTTGTGTAGTAGCAAAGAATGTCTACAACTATCTGAAAAGACTATTCAAATGTCCTCCCTTTCACAATTACATAGCTGTGTGATGTTGGATTCCTTCCTTATACTTCAACTGACTAATATATCACAATAGATTGAATGTAGGAAATATGAAGATCTATTTTCTGCTAAGCCATGTCTTTAGGAAATGAAGTACAGGGGCGCCTGGGTGGCTCAGTTGGTTAAGCGACTGCCTTTGGCGCAGGTCATGATCCCAGAGTCCTAGGATAGGGCCCCGCATCAGGTTCCCTGCTCAGCGGGAGGCCTGCTTCTCCCTCTCTCACTCCCCCTGCTTCTGTTCCCTCTCTGACTGTGTTTCTCTCTATCAAAGAAATAAATAAAAATCTTTGAAAAAAAAATAAAAGAAATGAAGTACAAACCAATATCACTCTTCCCCTTTATTTTTATTTTGTTTGGAAAAAATATTCTTAAACAAGAGTGTTATCATCATTTTAATAAGTAAATAAGTAAATATTTTTATATCATTGTTTTTTAATTTTCAATATGGTAAGTATCAATAGACATAACTCACATGAACTAAATCTCTTTGGGGTTCTCAATAATTTTTAAGAGTGTAAAAGGATCTTGGGATGCCTGGGTGGCTCAGTTGGTTGAGCGACTGCCTTCGGCTCAGGTCATGATCCTGGAGACCCAGGATCGAGTCCCACATCAGGCTCCCTGCTCGGCGGGAAGCCTGCTTCTCCCTCTCTCACTCCCCCTGCTTGTGTTCCCTCTCTGGCTGTGTTTCTCGCTGTCAAATAAATAAAATCTTTAAAAAAAAAAAAAAAAAAGAGTGTAAAAGGATCTTGAGATCTAAACATATGACAACCATTATGCTAGGGGGATAAAAGAAGGGAAAGAACATAAAGCTTTGAAAGTTGGCAGGACATTGTGTTTTATGTTGAAGGTCAGTTTAGTTGGAGAAGGTATAGAGGGCTATTTAAGTTCACAAAGGAACTAATAGATGAAAGAGCTTTATTTGAAAAACCAGAGTTGAAGACTCAAAAGTTCAGATTAGAGATATGGTGAGCATATACTCTGGTTTGCCTAAGCTGGTCCCAGTTTGTATCTGTTATTATATAGTCATTCTATTTTCATGTGTTCTCATGGTTATAAATAGAACCCTGTGTAAATATATTACTGTTTCAACACAGCCTAAGTTGCCTGGTGATGCTAGAGACCTGTTTCCACCAAGATTTATAATACTACTCGTAGTTTTGGAGGCAGGGGTCACCTTAAACTATTTAGAAGTTATCTCCTTCAACTATAACCTGACTTTTTTGAGTTGTTGATATTAAAGGCATTTTTGGCCATAAAATTATACAAAATTCTTATTATTTATTCCATGATTTATTATCCTTCACTTTTTAAAAAAATATATATTATTTTAACAAGTGATATGACTTAGAATCAGACAACATGGGATCAATCCAAGTTTTGATTATTAATCATCCGATTACTATTGATGGGCCACTTACTTTCTTTAAAAAAGAACTATATATCTTAGGATATTGTGAGAATCCAACAATTAATGGGAAAGTCTTTGATATTTTTTTATGAATGCCAGGCATTATATTTGGTTAAGACAATGAAGGTTGATAAATTTTTATATAATTGGGTGCCACTTTTTAAAAGAAATAATTAAATGAAAATTTAAAGGCATATCACTCAGGTGAAAATTGTTTTCTATCAATTGCAAAACAAGAATGTGGGGGTGGCAGTGTGCTAACATACTTAATGGAAAAAAAATGAACAGCTGTGAATAAGTCTGTGATAAAAAATATGCAAAGAAGGCAGAGTGAATTTAATTCAGACCTAAATCTGCCAATTTTAATTCACAGAGAGCACAACACTAAAGGCAGCCAGTTAACGGAGTATTAAGTGAAGTAACACTTGTAGTGTTTGCCACCTTGAAAAAGTCCTTTTGTCCATTGTTGAAGGATATAGTGGTTTGACACATGGCTAGGTAAACATACAGCAATTTTAAACAGAGTAGACAAGTGTGCAATCAAGGTCAATTTTTACAGATAAGGAATACCTATGGTGTGTTGAAAGTGGCCTTATTTTAACTAAGTTGAAAAGAAATTGGAGTGTTAGAAGCATTACAGGTATTCTAGAAGTTGCCCTACTAGCCAGAGAACAAAAATTCATTGTGCTTGTTCCCTGAGCCTGGAAACTAGTGTAGGCTTATCTTTCTTGCCTTTTAATTAGAAAAGGACCCATGCTTTCTCCATCTAAGGGCTAAAAAGTTAGACTATAGACTAAGCTTTTAAATGTCTAGGTTGAATTACCTCAATATTAATGTAGTGCAAAGATAAAAGAATATGAGATTCTTATGATAGAAGTTTGTGAACTTGGTAATGGTAACTAAAGGAGTTAGTTGGACAGTTAAGTATCAAGGCCAGTATCCCCAATAAGAAAACCTGCAGTTGGGACAGCTAAGACAAAAGAGCACTAAAGTCCTGTTTTGCAGCTTAGACAAGACTATCAGCACATGAGCATTAATTTAATAGGTAGGCAGATACCTGATCAAAGCCTCGATTGGCATGCCTTAGCACACCCTGATTGCTTAAGATAGCTGCATAAAAGAGCTCATAAAAACACCTAGACCTAGAAACTCCAATGGCAACCCTCTTGGGTCCCCTCACTCTTCAGGGGTTTTGTTTTATCCCTAATAAACTTTGATTTGCTGCCCATAACTCTTTGTCTGGTCTTCCTCTTCATTCTTTGAAACTGCATGACCAAGAATCCCAGGGACTAAAGGAAAAGAAGTCCTGAAACAATATGAGGACCATCAAAGCAAATGGATTATACAAATCTTAAAGTTAGGCATGCCATCTTGTACTTTTGATTTTATTTTTCCTTCACTCTTACAAGAGGAAAATCATAGAGTAAGAGTTTACTGAACAATTCATTGAAAAAATATAAGAATTTTTCATGTCAATTTATACTTAGAGAAATGCTAAAAGATTTTAGTTTTTAAGGCCAATGCAGTTAACTGAACACACATACATGGAAAGGTCAAATAAAAGATATAATCATGTATTTGCCATTCAACCCTTTGTTTCTCAGTCTTCTAGTAGTCTTCACATGATTGTTGGAATCTGCCAGAATCAGGGGCAAGAATAAAATGCTATTCCAATGTTGTTATTTGTCAGGATACTTATCTAGAGGAGCGCCAGAGAGGCTGAGTCAGTTAAGCAGCTGCCTTCAGCTCAGGTCATTATCCTAGGGTCCTGGGATCACACCACATGCTGGGCTCACTGCTCAGTGGATGGTCTGCTTCTCCCTCTGCCTTTGCCCCTTCCCCACCACTGGTCCTCTCTCTCTCTCTCTCAAATAAATAAAACATAATATCTTTAAAAAAGAGAGAGATTTATCCAAAAAAGTAATTAAGTAGGCCAAACCTAGTGACTTCCATGAAAGTTTGAGAGATTCATGACCAACAGACTGCATCATCATAACTTATTCATCCCTTATTCGAATAGTTATTTTAAAGGAATGTAGATATTTTTCCTGAATTATGCACAAAATATTAAATAGCCATACAGGGACTTTAAATGCTAAAAAACAAAATCCTCTCACAACACTGTTTTTAATTGAAATTACAAAGATGTTGAGTACCAAAGATTTATTGTATTTACTTTCATAAAATTATGCATAGAGGTACTTATCAAAGGAGAGACAGAATAGAGAATATGACAGAGGGGAAAAAAAAGGAAAAGAGTAGGGAGAGAGGGAATAACAAAGGGAGGAGAGAGAAAACTATGAAATAAAAATTAAATTTTCAGTATCTTTGTGTTAATAAGAATATATATTATAAACAAAAATATTGCATAAAAAGATTAGGTAGCTCTAAGAGCTAATTCTTAGATAATATTACATTTATTTGCCTAAATTACTGTATATTAAATAGTGTTAGGATTTATGTGATCAATAAAATAAACCTCTTTTCCATCAGTTCAAATATGATTAGTAGCTAATAGTAGATAATAAACCAAAATATTACCAAAAAAGAAAATCAAAATATTACACTATTTTTTGTTGATGATATTTTGGTTCTGATGCCAAAAACAGAGGTAACAAAAGCAAAAATAAACAAGTGAAACTATGTCAAGCTAAAAAGCTCTGTACAGCAAAACAAAAAAGACAACCTTCGAATAAGAGAAGATAATTTCAAGTGATACATCTGATGGGGGTTAATATCCAAAGTATCTAAAGAACTTACACATCTCAATAGTAAAACAAAAACAAAAACAATTCAACTAAAATATGGGCCTAAGATCTGTATAGACATTTTCCTATAATGGCCAACAGACATGTGAAAAGATGCTAAACTTCACTAATCATCATGGAAATGCAAATCAAACCCACAGTGAGATATCACCTTACATCTGTTAGAATGGCTATTATCAAAAAGTCAAAAAAATAACAAGTGTTGATAAAGATGTGGAAAAAAGAGAATTCTTATGCACTGTTGGTGAGAATATAAATTGGTGCAGTCACTATGGAAAACAAAATGGAGTTTCTGCAAAAGATCAAAAATAGAACTCCCATATCATCCAGAATTTTAACTTCTGGGTATTTATCTGAATTAAATGAAAACACTAATTTGAAAAGATATATGCACTCCCTCCATGTTAATTGCAGTACTATTTATAATAGACAAGATATGGAAACAAACTCAAGATATGGAAACAAACTAGTGTCCATTGATGGATGAGTGGGTAAAGAAACTGTGGTATATACATACAATGGAATATTAATTAGCCATAAAAAGAAAAAAATATTGCCATTTGCAACAACATAGATGAACCTCAAAAGCAGTATGCTAAGTAAAATAAGTCAGAGAAAGACAAAACTTCACTAATTTCACAGTAATTATTAAAAAATACTTTAAATAGAAAGAATATAATATTTCTAATGCTGACTCATAGAATTTATTGAACCAGTTTTATTCCAATGACAAATAGGGATCATTGTAGCTGTTCCTTCCCTTCTGGCTCAATGTGTGTTAAGTTGGCTTCTGACAATTTAATAGCATGGAGAAAAGCAACAGAAAGATTCACAGATCTTCTTGCTCTTCCTTGAATTTCTTGGCTAGGATTCCATTCTAAGGCCTCTGGAATTGTTCTTTACTCACCTGGAATATTCTTCCCATGGTTATACTTATAACTTGCTCCCTCCCCTTTAACTTTTGGTTAAAATACCACTTTTTCAATAGGAACTTCCCTAACCACTATATTTAAAATAGCTATAAACTCTTCACGTGCCCAATCCTTCTTCCTCATTTATTTTTTTCCATTACACTCACCATTTGAAATAGTTCATATTTTACTTATTTATTTGTTTCTGTCTTTCTAATTGTACTACAGTAAAGTTCTACGAGGGGTAGGATTTTTATCCTATGTATTCACTACAGTATTCCGAATAATAAGTATAGTATTTAGCTCCCTGTAAGTATTAAAAAATACTTGTTGAATGTATAAAATCTTTCTGAAAGCAGCCATATCTGGAAAAAAAAAAGAAAGAAAGAAAAAAGGAAGAAAAAATAAAGTGGTATAGTTCTTTCCTCACATTGGTCATGAGGGTAATTCATTCCATCTCTACAGAAAACAAAAATAGCTCAGAAAAAATTCCAGGGATGTTTAAAGAAAACCCTTCTTCCCCAAAACAAGCAGTGTGAAGTGTTCCCTTCACATTCTCCAGTTTTTGTTCTCTTAAATCATTAGGCTTATAAATTAATATTTTAAACTATTTGGTTTAATGGCCTGGGTGTTTTTCTCCCCCTGCAATCTGGTGGAAGATACAGTGGTACAATAACAATATATAGGAAACTCAGCTTTCCAGCAAATCTTGTAAGTGAAATAAGAGATGAAAACCAGAAAGTTATTTTTAAAATTTTCTCAAATATTCAAAATGTATCACTAATTTGTCCTATATTTGTCAAAATGAGTCTTCACAGAATCTCATTCATAGATGTTTACTTTGTACAGGATTTTAATGAAAATGTTGATGCATTTTACCAATCCAGAGCAAATTACAGTTGAAAGAATAAGCGTAGCTGATACAGATTAATAAACACATTAAGGGTGACAATAAATTGCTTCCTCCTTTGAGGCTCTACTGTACTTTGTCATTATTTCTTTTACACCAATTATTTTATTTGCTTACCTACCTTTCCTCTGCCTCAAACTGTGAGTTGCTTTAGTAGAGGGGTATATTTTACACATTTTGTCTATAGTGTATCTACTACTTAGCCAAGGTGCATGTCAAATGGTCCTCAGTATATTTCATTTAAGTGGGTTTTAAGTAGTATATTTAAACTGTAAATTGATAATTGTCTCTGCACAGAGACAAATTGATTCACCATACCAAATGAGAAATACTTCAAAAGAGCTGCTGGCAAATGGATTTTCTTGGAGTGTGTTTCAATGGAAACAAAGAATCTTAGAAAAACTGCCCCAAGAGATAGACAGGAGAAAATTACCAGCTTTCTTCATTGCCTTCACCCATTAAGAACTGTCTGGATATATTTTTTAAATATTTTTTTGTTATTACAAAAAATATGTGGTGTAGTGTGGACAAATATCTCTTTTCAATGCATGAGACAGAAAAATAACACTGGTCGTGCGTCATCTAGTTCTCTGTGGGCTAAAGATGCCTTGTTCCTGGCCGGAGTTTTGGAGGAAATGTTGAGCTGACATTTGGTGTTCAGGGTATTTTTAGAGGTCAACAAATTTAGAAGGGATAGAAAAGAAGTAGAATTAGGGAGAAGAAGTCAAATTGTAATACATGTCCATGAAGCACTCATGGGTCAAAATCATTGAGAGCTTGGTAGTAAATACTGGTATTTAAAACAGCTAATTTGGGACTAAATGATCAGGGATTTTAGGTGCTGCCTTGGTCAGTTATTGGATACGGACCATTGTGATGAGGACCTGGTCTCAAAGAAGATGGCTTTCTACACCCAAGACAAATGCTGAAGGAACTTTATTGCTGGCACAACAAATGTTTCCCTAAAGGGAAATCCCATGACATAGACCAATAGAGGGAAAAATAAATCCAGTATAAAAAATTTTCCTTGTCAGGAAAACATTCTTTGTCTCATGAAATACACACACACACACACACACACACACACACACTTGACTAGAATTGCTCATTCATTCCTAAGTGCAATCCTGATAGATGTGAAATTTAGACTAACAAGCCCCCAATCATGAATTAATAGGACCAGATAACATCTTAAGTTTCAATAGTTATTTTCTTCCAAAGGAAAAAAGTTGGTGAAGGTTACTTACACTGTTCTTTTAAAATTTTTACTGCAAATAAAAATACAAAGTACACATCTAAAAGAAAATTTACAAAACCCAAGTAAAGTACAGTAATTATCTTGTAACCTCTGTTTCTTTCCAACTGTCTAGAGATCGTTGATAATCTTTTGCTTTATAATATTAGAGAAATTTAATGAATATGTATAGATGCAGATGTTAGAAAATTGCTGCTGCAGTGGGAATCAGATACATTAGACAAACTAATTTGCTTTTTTACTGTCAACTGAAATGCTGTTATTTTACAAGAGGATGTAACTATATAAATTCAATCAATGATTGCTTCTCAAAAAGAAAAATGAACTTGCATGTTTTGATTAAAGAGAAAACAGGAGTTTTAATGAGTAAATAAAGCATTTCAGGTAGGAGGTAAAATCTAATACATACCTGTTCAGTTTTTCACCTTGATCATGAAAAATATTTAAATAATATGCTTATAAACAAAATAGCTATTTATTGAAAAATTAAACTCAAACTTTCAACTCTGTAGTTATTTACATGGCATGGCTAAAGTATGATTAATCATAGTGAGTCAAATTGCAACTAATGTGAAGGCTGAGAATTAGCCACTAGAAATTGGGGTGGCATACTGGCTGCAATCTATTTTGATTGGTTAATGCACATAACGCTAGTTGTTATCTATCTGGAAAGTCATCTGGCTTACAGAATTAAGGAAGAATGGACTGCCATATGGACTGCTTGAAAAGGAATTCTAAATTGTCATAACATGCATTGATTAGATAGAGGAATTATAAAATTTGAATCAAGAATATTTTTAGAATCATTAATGTGATTAGTCATTAATGTGTCATATTTATTGAGCCATATAGTTTTCAGCCTATAGTAATAAGTGTAACTGATTTTTGTATTTTTTAATGGCTGTGAAAGAGAGAAAAAATACAGTGTTTTTTCACTGGGTAATTTATAATTCACTGTAATGAAGGACAATGAAAAATAGGTATTTTATTCAATTTTTAAGATCAATCCACCATGTATGTTATATGTTATTATATTAATATTAAATATGAATCAAAACATTAATTCTAGGTAAATGCATTCAGTATGGCATTATGGAATAGAGAATAAAATCTAAGCTTCTTAACTTTATGTGAATTTTAAAAATTATTTGATACCAATCAGATCCTCATGGGCCATCAAACTGAATATAGTTCATTTCTCCAAAGTATACGCCACACTGTCTTGCCTTTCTGTCTTTTTCATTCCAGTTATTTTTTTGTGCACTGAACTGTTCCAATGTCTGCTTTTTCTCTACATTTCCAATCTTAATTATTCTTCAAAGACCACTGGAAATGCTGCTTATAAACGTGTTCTGGTCCCTCAGCTGACAATGCTCTTTTACAACTTTGATCATCCAACTCACTTGTGCTCCTCTACTCTCTACTTTACACTAACTAAATTTTGTGAAGTCATCTTTGTTACCAGAATATAATCTCCATATTGGCATGAAAAATTTATTTTCTGACTTTGTATCCTATATAACACCACAATGCCATTATCCACACTGAAGGAATATTTATTGGAAGACTATGTTTATTACGTAGAAGCATCGAGTGAGTACTGTGATATATATAACCTAAAATTTAAACTAAGATTCATTTATATAAAGTCTTCTTTAATACCTTATGTAAATTAGTTCTTGCTTTGGCAGCACATATACTAAAATTGGAACAATACAAAGATTAGCATGGTCTCTGTGCAAGAATGACATGCAAATTCGTGAAGCATTCCTTACTTAAAAAAAAAAAACAAAAACAAAAAACCTTATGTAAATTAACCTCTGATTAGATTTCATGGAAAAGAGGGAACTAGTATGTGCATCTACAGATATATTGCACATGCAATGGACATACATTTAGTCTCAGTAAATTTAAGTGTTATTATATTTAGTGTTCTTTATGATTTAGTGGTTCAATTAACAGATCACAAATATCCATAAGCCAGTTAATACTATGCATATAAATAAGAAAGCACTATTATACTGAAATTCTTACATTTTTAATTTTTGACATTGAGTGAAATATAAGAACATTAATCAAAGAATATATGTCTTTTTTTTAGAATATATGTTCTGACAAATGAGATATTTATGTAAAAAAGAAAGGAAAAATAATTAGGATGAACAAATACCTATATTAATTTGGAAACCAATTACTTTTAATCATTGTGTTAATACAAAAATCCATATTAAAGATTAAAAGCAATACCATAACAATTTTCTAGGAATTTAAATATTTTAAAAACTGCAAGTCTTTGCAAAAGAATTCTATTTGCATCTATATATACATTTACACACACATATAAACATATATATATTTACTTAATTTATAGTAAAATATGTTTCCGATAACTTCTATACTATAAGAAACACTTGGTTATGTCTACTGTGAACTAAAAATCGAAAGATCAGTGCAATTGTAAGCAATGTCCAGAAAGTTGGCATTCAGTGGAAAAATGCACCCTAATGAAAACACAAACTGGATTAAGATAGTTCTTACTATATCTGGGGATCCAGAGACATTACATAAACTAAAATTCATGTGCATTATTAATATTTTGATTTACAGAACTCGTCTATTCCCCAGGCCCCTAGGCACATGTAGTACAAGAACACCAATTTAATTAAGATAACGTTTGAAATTCAAGAACCAAGTTGGTCCTTTTTATATTAATAAGTTCTCCTTAAATAGATGCTATATATCAATTTCTGAAGGTTTACAAAGACAGAATTGTAAATGAGTTGCAAATAACTGAGCCTGGAGTGGAAAACATCATTGTCTTTGGGTGCTTCCTAATACTCTCATGGAGCAAGTTTTCTCTTTCTCTCAGGTGACATGTATCAGAGCTTGAACATCCTATAATAAAACTACCCAGCCAGTCTTTATAATGAAGGAGGATATTTGGTTACATAAGAATGATTAAATTATTTATTTACCCCTTGGATTTTAGCTATAAAATATCACAATTCACACATAATCCAATGAAAATCGTTGTTTGGAAGATGAATTAGTATTCACCAAGTTTTTTGAGGTTCAAGAATTATGTTTTCAAATAATCTATATATAATGCATAGTATGTATTATATTTACATGTATATAACATTTAGAGAATATGAACTAGAGTTAAAAAAAGTGTTATAGGGGCTCCTGGGTGGCTCAGTTGGTTAAGTGACTGCCTTCGGCTCAGGTCATGATCCTGGAGACCCGGGATGGAGCCCCACATCGGGCTTCCTGCTTGGCAGGAAGCCTGCTTCTCCCTCTCTCACTCCCCCTGCTTGTGTTCCCTCTCTGGCTGTGTTTCTCTCTGTCAAATAAATAAATACAATCTTAAAAAAAAAAAAAAAGAAAAGTGTTATAATGAGTCTTTAAAAGTCCAAATGGGGGGCGCCTGGGTGGCTCAGTTGGTTAAGTGACTGCCTTCGGCTCAGGTCATGATCCCAGAGGCCTGGGATCGAGTCCCACATTGGGTTCCCTGCTTGGCGGGAAGCCTGCTTCTCCCTCTCTCACTCCCCCTGCTTGTGTTCCCTCTCTGGCTATGTTTCTCTCTGTCAAATAAATAAATTAAAAAAAATAAATAAAAGTCCAAATGGGATCCTCAGATGATCAAGACACACAGTCTATAACATATCTTGTCCAAAAAAAGATATTAATAATACTTGAAATCTCTAGGAAATATAACCACAACAGTCTGAGTAATACTTTGGTACACATAATAGAAATTAAAAGTAGAATGAAGGCTTAATAAAGTAACACAAGATTAATTTAAAATATTCTATTTGTTATGTGGCAGATACAGTTTTAAGATTTTTTTTTTTTTAAGATTTTATTTATTTGACAGCATCATGACCTGAGCCAAAGGCAGTCGCTTAACCAACTGAGCCACCCAGGTGTCCCAAGATTTTTTTTTTTTTTTTTATTAGAGAGTAATTGAGAGAGAGCATGAGAGGGGAGAAGGTTAGTGGGAGAAACAGACTCCTGGTGGAGCTGGGAACCTGATGTGGGACTCAATCCCGGGACTCCAGGATTATGACCTGAGCTGAAGGCAATGGCTTAACCAACTGAGCCACCCAGGCGCCCCGATGTGGCAGATACAGTTTTAAAGGAGAATAATCAAGAACTCTCAGAGTAGCAATCTATATCACGATAATGTAAAAAATCATTTAAATAAGAAAATTTTATGCAAGCAATACATCTCTAATACTAATAGGAATAAGAACGTGTTGTAAAACATAAAGCATTTACTGAACTATGGTTTCACTTACCAGTCAAATATAAAATCAAACATTCATAACCTGATTCAAAATTTTACTATCAGTATTCTTTTTTTTTTTAAAGATTTTTATTTATTTTACAGAGAGAAACACAGCCAGAGAGGGAACACAAGCAGGGGGAGTGAGAGAGGGAGAAGCAGGCTTCCCGCCGATCAGGCAGCCCGATGTGGGGCTCGATCCTGGATCTCCGGGATCATGACCTGAGCTAAAAGGCAGTCGCTTAACCAGCTGAGCCACCCAGGTGCCCCTATTATCAATATTCTTAACAGAATATCAGAAAACAGGGCGCCTGGGTAGCTCAGTTGGGTTAAAGCCTCTGCCTTCAGCCCAGGTCATGATCTCAGGGTCCTGGGATCAAGGCCCACATCGGGCTCTCTGCTCAGTAGGGAGCCTGCTTCCTCCTCTCTCTCTGCCTGCCTCACTGTCTACTTGTGATCTCTCTCTGTCATATAAATAAATAAAATCTTAAAAAAAGGAATATCAGAAAACAAAGACAAACATAGAAAGACTTTAAAACTCATATACATAACAATTAGACTACTTTATATCTCACTGAAAATTAATGGAGTTTCTTCTGTTTATCCTGATGTCTATCCACTAAAAATAAATGAACCATCAAGCATGGAAAATATATGGAGGAAACTTAAATGTCTATTACTAAACAAAAGAAGTCAATCTTAAAAGGTTACATACTGATATTTGCAAATATATAAATACTAATCTTTTTACTGTTTCTATAGAAAAGGTAGACCTATTTAAACAATAAAAAGATGTGTGGTTTGCCAGGCTTTGGTGAGAGGGCGAGAAAAATTAGTAGAACACAGGGAATTTTTAGGTCAATGAAACTGTTCTTTATGATACCATACTGGTGGACAAATGTCATTATACTTTTGTCAAAGCCCACAGAAAGTACAACACCCTAACATAAATTATGGACTTTGGGTGCTCATGGTGTGACAATGTTGGCTCATTGATTGAAACAAATGTTCCACTCCTGTGTGGGATGTTGATGGTAAGGGAGACTGTGCATGTGTTGGGGAATGAAGGTATATGAATTCTTTACTCTCTGTTCAGCTTTGCTGTGACTTTAAAATTTCTTTAAAATATAAAGAAATCATTAAAATAAATAAGCAAAATATAATAATTAAAGCCAATTTTACAAATACATGTAGCTGGAAAATGATACTGCCATCAGAGCTACATAATAAAAATTATATGTAAATTTATTGATTCATCATTCCCTGACTTCCTATTTTAAAGTATACACATAAATGGTTGGTGAAACGGATAGTAAGCACTTTATAATTTACAAATCCTAAATTTGGTGAGACAAAAAAATATATATTTTAGGTAAACCATCCAAGCAGTTTTTATTCATTAATATTCATAAATACAACAGTCTCATCAGAGATTTCAGTTTTTCTCTTCTGTTCAAATGTGGAGTGTAAGGAGAGCATTTTGCATGCCAAGGTAGAAGAAGCAGAGATCGCCCCAGCCCCTACAACCTACCTTTACCTGCTAGAAATAAAAAATTAGTTAAGTGAAAATGATTATCATATATATCTCCTTTCTTCCTTTTGAGTGAAGACAATGTTACAAGAGTGATAGATCTGAAATTACAACCACCAAACAAACCCAAGATAGTTGTTGCCCGCTTTTACTGGCAAAGAGAGCATAGATGACATTGTGAATTGGGATGTCATCAAAGTCCAGGTGGTGGAGGCTCATTCCCTTGATGGATCAGGTTTGTGGGTTTTTTTGTTTGTTTGTTTGTTTTTAATATTTCATTTATTTATTTATTTATTTGACAGAGAGAAACAGCTAAAGAGGGAACACAAGCAGAGGGACTGAGAGAGGGAGAAGCAGGCTTCCCACCAAGCAGGGAGCCGGATATGGGGCTCCATCCCTGGTCTCCAGGATCATGACGCCAGCCGAAAGCAGTTGCTCAACCAACTGAACCACCCAGGCGCCCCGATGGATCAGTTTTAAAGTAGGTTTTTGAAAGCAACACTTAAAGATATAACATCTGCACAGCCCAGAGCACCCAAAAGTTCCATCTTCCCGCATTTATTATCCTCTGATGACCAGCTCTTTTTACTGGTGGAAGTGAATAGAGGAGCCCTTGGACCAATACACTGTGGTCTGCACTCTCACTTTCTATGTGCCGGCACTCTTTTTCAGATATTTAAGAATCCTTCAACTTTGTTAAAAGAAATTGGGAATTCTGGAATTTCCTGACTGCTTTCCATATTGACTGTGTTGGATATCACTGTGGATGGCGTGATCATAGTGGTGACACTTGTGTTAGTAGCCTGGCTGCATTGTTGCTGGGCTGCATTGGTGCTGCTGCAGCTGCCTCTTGCGAAACTGACCAAAAGGGTGTGACTGGTATAAAGAAGGCATTAACTCCAAACATTTATATTTAGTTAAGTTTATGGCAAATAAATTATAAAATATACTCTTTATAATTTGTGGGGAAATGCCATGTAGTTTCAAATCTACATGCGTTTAGTCCAGGAAAGTATTTATTCTCCCTTTAAGGAATACTAGAGTGTCATCTCTCAATGGGAAGAATTTGCTGTAGTGGGGAGGTGTGGTCATTAGGAGAGAAGGGAACTATTGATACAATTAATACAATTATCCCCACACAGTTTCATAACTCTTACGGATTTTGAGAAACACTGTAGTCAGTTAACTTGTACAATTATAAGGAAGATTGCCTTTCATTGATATGGGGACATCCTCTCTATTCTTTTCAAGAAAGACTTAGCCAAATTGGAACTACAATCTACTCTTAAATGTTCTGTTAATTCTCTGTAAAAATTAAATTACATGTATATGGTATCGATGTGTATTGTGTGTGTGTATTTCTCATTGGTCCCAGGAAGACATGAGCAAATGTAGAGAAATTATTTGATGTCTGTTGTGTAAAATGTCACATACATGTTAACATGGTTTAAAGGGCAATTGAAAAATAAGTAATTATAAATAGGCAAAATTAGTTATCAATATCCAGGATAACCAAGATTATATCCATATTTTATGATCATCTGATTATTAGTCTTTTTTTTTGTTTTTGTTTTTTGTTTTGTTTTATTTTCATTTATTTATTTATTTATTTATTTATTATTGTTACTAATTTTTTTTTTTTTTTTTGCAGTGTTCCAAGATTCATTCCCCATTCCCCACATCCAGTGTTCCACGCTTTAGGCATCCCCAATACCCACCACCAGGCTCTCCCATCCGTCCACCTCCCTCCCTCCATGTCCCTCAGTTTGTTTCTGTGTCCAAAGTCTCTGTTGTTTCATTTCCCTCCCTGGATTGCCCTAGTTCCCATTTACTTTCCTTCTCCCACTGTCCTCCAGGTTACCCCTCATGCACCACAAGTAAGTGAAACCATGCGATACATGACTTTCTCCTCTTGGCTTATTTCACTCAGCATAATCTCTTCCAGTCCAGTCCATGTTGCTACAAAAGTTGGATATTCATCCTTTCTGATGGAGACATAGTATTCCATTGTATATATGTACCACATCTTCTTTAGCCATTCATCTGTTGATGGGCACCTTGGCTCTTTCCACAGTTTGGCAATTGTGGCCATTGCTGTGATGAACATTGGGGTGCATATGGCCCTTCTTTTCACTACATCTGTATATTTGGGGTAAATGCCCAGTAGTGCAATTGCAGGGTCATTGGGTAGCTCTATCTTTAATTTTTTAAGAAATCTCCACACTGTTTTCCAAAGCGGCTGCACCAGTTTACATTCCCATCAACAGTGTAAGAGGGTTCCCCTTTCTCCGCAGCATCTCCAACACTTGTTTTCTGTCTTGTTAATTTTGGCCATTCTGACTGGTGTGAGGTGGTATCTCAGAGTGGTTTTGATTTGAATTTCCCTGATAGCTAGTGACGCTGAACATTTTTCCATGTGTCTGTTAGCCGTTTGTATATCTTCTATGGAGAAGTGCCTCTTCATGTCTCTTGCCCATTTTTTGATGTGTTCATCTTCTTTTTGGGTGTTGAGATTGAGTAGTTATTTATAAATCTTGGATACCAGCCCTTTGTCTGTAGTGTCATTTGCAAATGTCTTCTCTCATTCTGGGTGTTGCCTCTTTGTTTTGTTGACTGTTTCCTTTGCTGTACAGAAGCTTTTTATTTTGATGAAGTCCCAGAAGTTCATTTTCGCTTTTGTCTCCTTTGCCTTTGGAGACATGTCTTCAAAGATGTTGCTGTGGCCAATATCAAAGAGGTTACTGCCTATGTTCTCTTAGGATTTTGATGGATTCCTGCCTCACGTTGAGGTCTTTCATTCATTTTCGAGTTTGCCTCTGTGTGTGGTGTAAGAGAATGGTCTAGTTTCATTCTTCTATATGCAGCTGTCCAATTTTCCCAGCACCATTTATTGAAGAGACTGTCTTTTTTCCACTGGATATTTTTTCCTGCTTTGTCAAAGATGATTTGCCCATAGATTTGTAGGTCCATATGTAGGCTCTTCACTCTGTTCCATTGGTCTATTTCTCTGTTTTTGTGCCAGTACCATGCTGTCTTGGTAATCACAGCTTTGTAATAAAGCCTGAAGTCAGGTAATGATGCCCCCAGCTTTGCTTTTCTTCTTCAGCAATTCCTTAGTGATTCGGGGTCTTGAAGAATGTTGGTGGAATTTTGATCGGAATGGCATTGAAAGTATAGATTGCTCTGGGCAGTATAGACATTTTGACAATGTTTATTCTTCCGATCCATGAGCATGGAATGCTCTTCCATCTTTTTGTGTCTTCTTCAATTTCTTTCATGAGTGTTCTGTAGTTCCTCAAGTAGAGATCCTTGACTTCTTTGGTTAGGTTTATTCCTAAGTATCTTATATTTTTTGGTGCTATAGTAAATGGAATCGATTCTCTGATTTCCCTTTCTATTTTTTCGTTGTTAGTGTATAAGAATGCAACTGATTTCTGCGCATTGATTTTGTATCCTGCCACATTACCAAATTGTTGTATGAGTTCTAGTAATTTGGGGGTAGAGTCTTTTGGGTTTTCCACAGAGTATCATGTCATCTGCAAAGAGAGAGAGTTTGACTTCCTCTTTGCCAAGCTGGATACCTTTTATTTCTTTCTGTTGTCTGATTGCTGTTGCTAGGACTTCTAACACTATGTTGAATAGTAGTGGTGAGAGTGGGCATCCTTGCCTTGTTCCTGATCTCAGAGGAAAGGCTGTCAGTTTTTCCCCATTGAGGATGAT